>OZ024752.1:39585193-39605193 GCA_964016885.1 Eledone cirrhosa | reverse complement strand
CCATCTTGGGATTGGTACGTTATCACAATATAATTGTTTCTACTTTTGGCACAAGGCCATCAATTACCCAGTGCATTACTGGTACTTTATTTTATCGACCCCGTAAGGATGAAAGGCAAAGTTAATCTCGGTGGGATTTGAACTCAGAATTGCCCAAATGATGTTGGCATCGCCTTTAAACTACACCTAAGGCTTGGACCCTGTGCTATCTACCCACAACAAAAATTAAATTCACATCTCAAAACAACATTATGCGACAATTATTTCACCTCAATTGGTCCTGCTCTCTTTAATATTACACCAAAACACATTAAAACAGAAACAGATCCCATAAAATTCAAAGAGTCTTTGGACAAATTCTTCCAAGGAATCCCGGATAAACCCCCTATACCTGGATATGTCTCCATAAACAATAACTCTCTACTTAAGTGGGCCATGATGCCAAATGCTTATTTGAAAGACTTCACCAGGTGGTGCTATTAAGTCAGAAATTCTTATATTTTAAAAGTTATCAAAAATGCATTTTTATAGTTTGAAATAATCAAAATATCATATGAAAGCTGTAAACACAAGGCCATCAAATATCCAGTGCATTACTGGTACTTTATTTTATCGACCCCATAAGGATGAAAGGCAAAGTTATCCTCGATGGGATTTGAACTCAGAATAATATAATAAAGGGAGGAATGTGGGACTGTGTTTCGAATATATCCCGTTAATAAAATAAGTTGGATTACTTTGAATAAATAATTGTTTCTACTTTTGGCACAAGGCCAGCAATTACCCAGTGCATTACTGGTACTTTATTTTATCGACCCCGTAAGGATGAAAGGCAAAGTTAACCTAGGTGGGATTTGAACTCAGAATGGCAAGGGCCATAACTCTATGCATCAAAGCATGGCGTCCGACCCTCTAACGATACTGCCAATCTACTGCCTATTACTTTGAATAAATAATGAATGAATAGAATATTACATAATTTATGTACTAAATTTCGTAGCTGTTGATTAAACATAAAAATTCTTATATATAATGATTGCTTATTTTAAGATTCACTTCTTTTAATATTTTCATATATTGCTGATATAAACATTCATATATTTGCATTGTTATATCATAACATTTATATTTCTGTCACTAATTTTTGTTTTCATTACATTTGACCGTAATGCAGTTTATATATAATATCGTCTCTTTTTTAACATATCATGGATTACTTTACTGATTACAGAAGACAGTGTAACACAGTCTCTCTTCAATTTCTGTACGATTTTATTTGATGAATCATATCTACATGTATGTATATTTGTGTATAATATCAACATGCACACTATATATGCTAGCAGAAAAACCACCCAAAAGGTGGTTTTTCTGCTTGTTTATTATAACTAACCACCTCAAGGACTGGTAAATTATTTATTGACCCTGAGAAGATGAAAGTTGACATCAGTAAGATTTAAACTCAGAGTTGAGAGAACTTAAATAAATATCACAAAGCATTTTTTTTTTACTAACACTCAAATTCTACCAATTCACAGTCTCATAATAAAATTGTTTCGAAATGAGTAAAAGGGGTTTAGTGGTTAGAGAATTGAACTCACAATCATGAGGTTGTGAGTTCAATTCCAAGACCAGGCAATGCGTTATATCCTTGAGCAAGACACTTTATTTCATGTTGCTCCTTCTGCCAGAAGTTGTGAGCAGTAGATATCATCAGCAAGGGAAAGACTACCAATGGAAACATTGTTTCCTTGGTCCATTTTGATGAGTTCCATCCCTACTCAGTAAGCGAATGAGGTCTGGGATTTTATCAATCGATTCCCCATAAGTAATGCTATCCAATTTGATCAATTTTCTTTTATCAATGGTTCAAATATTGTAAAAAACAAAACAAAAAAAACTGCAACACATACCTTTGGACCACTGACAATTGCATAATCAATTTCTTTGTTTCGGCCTATATCTTTGTCTGTTGCGGATATCTGTCTATATACCGTAGTTCCAATTGGAGTAAGCTGAAAAAGAAGAAAAAATAATATACCAATATCAAAAATATTCAAATCTTTTAACATTCGTTTTTATAGAATTCTATCCAAAGGAAAGTTTAATAAAATATACTTATTGCATGTCAGGAGATGTAAATTGTATGTTTTCCAACATAGATCACAATGCAACAAAAAGACAAACACACATGGATCCATCCCTATGTATATACAAAACTATTTTTTCCTTTTCAGCTAGACATATTCAATCACCACCCTTTAAAACAAGACCAACTGATTTTCTCATACAACAAGAGTTGGTGACTTGAATCGACCTGTTTTTTTTCTCTAAGAAATTTGTTTTCGTTTCTGCCACTGCCCACTCTCCTTTATTTTTCTATTTCTTCTTTAATTTCTCATCGTATTTTCTGATGAAGGACTAGCATCTGAACCGTTAAGACTCTTTTCCAACAATATCAAACATAAAACTAATAAAATATTTCTTCATTTTACTGTGTCGTTTCCACTATTTCTGTTTGTCTTTTGCATACATACACACATATACATACATACATTTTATATATATATATAGGTTTGTTATATATATATGTATATGTATATATATATATATATAACAAACCTATATATATATATATAGGTTTGTTATATATATATGTATATATATATATATATATATATGTGATTATGTCATTTATTTTGTCTGACCTGTTTATCTTGACTTGCTTTTGGCTTAGGTGGTTAATGGCTTCTTAACCGCCTTCTCAGTTTATATGGCTTTATAACCTATGGTTTATTGCTCTGGTCTTTTAGCCCATGGTGCGCTTGCCAGCATGACTCGAAATTTGCGTTACGTTTCACTTTTTCTATCCACCGAAATGCGATTCTCGCTGAATTTATATTTGTATTAATCTCCCGAGTCTTACAATTAACCTGTTAATAATACTATCGACAGATTAATTGCATAAGTTTATTTTAAAAACTACCCAATCGAGAGCTTATTCGATTTGTGCTGTTTATGCAATTTTTTGCACAATCTACACATACTGAATTCATTTGCCAAAATCTGGGGTTTTTCCCCTGTGAGTTACACATGTGCTGTTACAAAACACTGTGTCAGCCACAACACTGGCGCAGAACAAAATACCTGTTGATAACGTGATATTCCTCGTTCGATCTTTATACCAAAAGCTTATTGTTTTAAGCAGACAGTATTATTGATTTAGGTGTCGTGGAAACCCTATACTGGATTTTACCATCAATTCCAAGGGTCCAGGTTTGTTATATATATATGTATATGTATATATATATATGATTATGTCATTTATTTTGTCTGACCTGTTTAGCTTGACTTGTTTTTTGGCTTAGGTGGTTTATTGCTTCTTGACCGCCTTCTCAGTTTGTATGGCCTTTATAAACTATGTTTATTGCTCTGATCTTTTAGCCCATGGAGCGCTTGCCAGCATGACTCAGAATTTGCGTTACGTTTCGATTTTTCTACCTGCTGAAATGCGATTCTCGCTGAATTTATATATATGGAGGCAAATGGCTCAGTGGTTAGAGCATTGGCCTTGCAATCGGAAGGTTGCGAGTTCAATTCTCAGACCGGGTGATGTGTTGTTTCCTTGAGCAAGACACTTTATTTCACATTGCTCCAGTTTACTCAGCTATAGAAATGAGATGATAGGGACTGGGGTCCCTATCATTCCACTGCAAAGTAGTCGTGGAGGTGCCACGGCAAAAAAGCACCCAGCACTCACTGTAAATGAGGTTGGTGTTAGGAAGGGCATCCAGCTGTAGAAATCAAGCCAGAATCAGTTCCCGTCCCACCCTTGCAAGCAGGGAAAAGCGGACGTAAAATGAAATGATGATGATGATGATATATATACAGACTTATATATACACATAGATATATATATACACACTTATATATACATATATATACATATATATATATATAGACACACATTCGACTGCTATCACACTGCTTGAATCTAAAAAATATAATCTCCAGCAATGAATGAAGATCGAATCCCAAAGTGTTCTTTTCATCTGCAAAAAAACACAAGATCACTGTCACCACAATTGGCCCTCTGATTGATAAAAATGGCACTCTCCAAAAACAATGTTAAAACCATGGGTGAGATGCTGCAGAAACAATACTGCTCTTTTTTCAGCAATCCTTATATGGCTGACCTAGGCGGTATCAGTGATCTTAATCCCCAACACGCTATATCATGCATAACGTTTGGTGTCCCTGATGTCTTAACAGCAATAAATGAAATTAAACACAACTTAGCAGTAGGCGCTAATAGTTCCCTGTTAGTGTCCTGAAAGTGTATTGACACCAACTTACATCTCCTCTAGCTAATCTGCGGAGGAACTCATTGAACACTGGCTATATACTTGAAAACTTTCTGTCCCAGTCTGTTGTTCCAGTTTTCAAAAAGAGAAACAAGTCCCTTGCAGTGAATTACCATCCAATCTCACTCACCACTCATATCATTAAGGTAGTTGAGAGGGCGATGAGATCACAAATAACTCACTTTCTTGAAAGCAACAATCTGCTGAACTCCAACTAGGATGGGTTCCATAATGGAAGGGACTGCCTAATTCACCTCCTACATCACTTTGATGACATTTTAAGAGCTTTGGGAGAGGGCTCCAATTCTGATGTCATATACCTTGATTTCAGCAAGGCCTTTGACAGGATTGATCGACTAATATGTGAATATATACACAAATATTCTACTGAAAAGACTAACTATCATTGGTGTCTCTGGAAAGTTACTGCAATGGATCAAGTATTTCTTGACAAACAGAGGCCAACATGTTGTAGTCGAAGGAGTTAAATCAAGCCCAGTAGTGGCAGCCCACAAAGCATTATGTTGGGTTCATTTCTTTTCATTATCTATATCAATAACATTACTGACGTCATCAAGCACAGCAACATAAGAATCTTTGCAGGTGATTCAAGCCCCAGAAGGTTATCAATGGAATGGGAGATCAGACAGGCCTTCAATTAGATCTACTTACTGTTATCCAATGGGCAGAAAAAAGATATGCTGCTGAATAAGGATAAATTCGAATTGATCCACTGTGGAAAAGAGAATGCTCTGAAACCCTCATGGTATCCAACAATATCAGATACCTGGGAGTAATTGTTGATAACAGCATAAGCTGGATTACTCATATAAACAGTAAACATGGCCCACAGGATGTTCCTGGATTCTTAGAATTTTTCAGTTGAGAGATATCCACACCATTATCCATATTTTCTCTACTTTTGCCCAACCCCACCTTGAATACTGTTTTCCACAGTGGAAACAGGAAGCAAAGTATAATGAAAATTGAAGCACCTTAAAGGTCAATCACAAAAAAAAGATAGACAGCATGACAAGCCTTGACTATTAGGGTTGACTAGAAAAGCTTAAACTTTACTCTCTCCAATACCACAGTGAGCACTACATTATCTGCATGATGTAGAAAATATTTCATCAGCATTGCCCAAATGATATTGGCATCGCCTTTAAACTACACCTAAGGCTTGGGCCCTGTGCTATCTACCCACCACAAAAATTAAATTCACATCTCAAAACAACATTATGCCACAATTATTTCACCTCAATTGGTCCTGCTCTCTTTAATATTACACCAAAACACATTAAAACAGAAACAGATCCCATAAAATTAAAAGAGTCTTTGGACAAATTCTTCCAAGGAATCCCGGATAAACCCCCTATACCTGGATATGTCTCCATAAATAATAACTCTCTACTTAAGTGGGCCATGATGCTAAATGCTTATTTGAAAGACTTCACCAGGTGGTGCTATTAAGTCAGAAATTCTTATATTTTAAAAGTTATCAAAAATGCATTTTTATAGTTTGAAATAATCAAAATATCATATGAAAGCTGTAAACAACATTAGCTTTTAAAATTATGTTGAACCAAAGAACTGTCATAATCATGCTTACCTCATTAACATCAACAGTATACACTGACTGAGAAAATATAGGAGTGTTGTCATTAATGTCCACAATTGTCCAGCGAATATTACGTATTTTTTCTTCTTTCTGAAAAGAAATTAGAAAAAGATTTTAAATATCTTAGAAATCTATAAGAAAACTACATAATAGTAAATACCATAGAATAAGAGTAAGTTCATAAGAAAAGTAAATAAAATCTAACATTTGGTTTCAATTCCTGTTGACAAATGTTTCTTTTCCCTTTCAAGATATTTCTGATGATTACACTGCAACTGAAGACAGTGAAACATTTGCATTGGTGGTTTTCTAATATTTACAAGTATTATAATTATATAGTTCTCTACATCATTTACCATGTCTGGTAGCACCAATTTGGGCAAAGTTTGAAACAGCTTTTAACTGTTCAGCACAAGAGGTTAATTAAGTAAATGAAACAACCCAATGGGCTAATACCCATATAAATTTGGACCAAATATATATACATATATATAGGAGGCACATGGCTCAGTGGTTAGAGCATTGGCCTTGCAATCGAAAGGTTGTGAGTTCAATTCTCAGACCGGGTGATGTGTTGTTTCCTTGAGCAAGACACTTTATTTCACATTGCTCCAGTTTACTCAGCTGTAGAAATGAGATGATAGGGACTGGAGTCCCTATCATTCCACTGCAAAGTGGTCGTGGAGGTGCCACGGCAAAAAAGCACCCAGCACTCACTGTAAATGAGGTTGGTGTTAGGAAGGGCATCCAGCTGTAGAAATCAAGCCAGAATCAGTTCCCGTCCCACCCTTGCAAGCAGGGAAAAGCGGACATAAAATGAAATGATGATGATGATGATGTGTGTGTGTATGTGCATGTGTGCGTTTGTGTGCATGTGTGTCTGCGTGTCTGTGTGTGTGTGTGCATGTGTGTGTGTGGGCATGTATATGATGGTAGGATCAAGCTACACCTGTACAAGAACATTGTGCTGCCGTCAGTGCTTTACGTGACTGAAACCTGGAAGAGCACGGCTAGGATAGAGAGATGGTTGAACGCTTTCCACCAGCGGTGCCTGAGAATGATCCTTCATGTGTCCTGGCGTGAATGTGAGCAAAATGAGAAAATCTGCCGAGAGCCAAGTCATGGACGCTACAGAGGATGATTGAGGAGTGCTGGTTCCACCTGGCTGGCCATATTCTGTGCCTGCCCAATGAACGATACTCAAAAACTGTGATGAGCTGGACTCCACCTGGTAGTAAACGGAGGCAGGGTTGCCCAAGGATCATCTGGCGAAAAACATTCCAAAAAGATCTGATGGCAGCAAACGTCACTTAGCATGGATGCAAAAATGCCGCTGTTGATTGTGACCATTGGTGACTACTTACTGCTTGATGCGCCGGGTAGTGAGGAAGAACCTAAGATTAAGAGTATGATAGTAGTCTGCTCATATCCAAAGATTGATTATTTCTTGTCAGATACGCTTTGTCCATGCATGGGCACATAAGTGACTCTTGAACCATGATAGCTGTTTGAAATTTACATTGCAAACAGTGCAAATATGGTTTAACTCCAGTGGCACAGTATTATTTCTCTTGTTTGTAGATATTCAAATACTTTTTTAAACCAGCATTGAACTTACATGTTTTAATACAAATATGGCATATAAGCATGTCTGCTAGAATGAAGTCTGTGTAATTTGAACCAATTTCTCTCCCTTCTTCCCTCCCATACACCTCCCTTTGTGGTAACCATCCCTACACTATTACCTACATCCGCGATTTCCCTAAGCTCCCTAAGATCCAAGACAAAAGCCCTTAGTCCACACTATAAAGTGGTCATGTAGGCGACACTACAAAAAGCACCCAGCAGAAACTGTAAATGTGGTTGGCATTACAAAGGGCATCCAGCTGTAGAAACCAAGCCGGGTGAGCTAAACATGGTCCTCTGACATGATTCTCTCCCTAAGGGAGAACCTGTCCTACCCATGCCAGTGTGGATGATGGACATTAAACGATGATGATGATGTTGTATGAAAATAAGTTCTGAGATGTGAAATTAAGCCAGTCTTAGAAAGGCAAGTTTTACCACATGTTAAGCCAGTCTTAGAAAGGCAAGTTTTACCACATGTTAAGCCAGTCTTAGAAAGGCAAGTTTTACCACATGTTAAGCCAGTCTTAGAAAGACAAGTTTTACCACATGTTAAGCCAGTCTTGGAAAGGCAAGTTTTACCACATGTTAAGCCAGTCTTAGAAAGACAAGTTTTACCACATGTTAAGTAGCTGAAGGATAAATCTTTTTTTTGTATTTAGCAAAGTGCTATTTTTCTGTAGTTCTCTTTTCATTTTTGTGTACTTTTGTTTGTTTTCTTTAGACCAAGACTTTGGTTTTTTTGTCATTAATTTCTGTCATAAACAATAAATTCAATATCTTTGTATGGTGTATTAAACTTCTAAAGACTGTTTTTCAGAAAGTCGTTATACTGTTATTTTTTTAATTGCACTGTTTTAGTTTTTCTAAAAAAGCTGCCAGTGTGGAAAAATGGACGTCAAACAGTGGTGGTGGGGATGATGGTGATGAAGAAATACTATAACACATTTAATCTGGCATTCTGCCATCTAAGATGCTTCTGTACTCTAGGGTTGTGGTGATAGGGGGCATGTTGTTTATATAAAAATAGCAAGTATAAACTTACATCACTTTTACACCTGATTTGGAACTGAGAACTTGGTTTATCATCTCCTGTATCAGCAGTAGCACCCTAGAATTAGAAAATAATTGCGGAGAAACACATTAGAATTAGAAACACATGCGGAGGCCCAGGTGCTGGGCCACTCCAATTAAGTGCACTTATCATCAAGAAGAGTACCAGTTAATGAGCAGGGCACCAAATTGAACCACATGCCACTGTTTGGTTGTGAGCCAGAACAAAGGCAAACAAGATGGTGTTGGTTCAAGGAAGACTCAATCTGCCTAACTGTTGACCTGCACTTGTTGTCATTAAAGTTTTGTTGGACATCTGCATACTGGGGGATGGTGAAGCATTTGTTGGTCCAATCAGCTTGAGCTAACTCCAGTTTCTGGGCCACATCAAGTTCGGCCATTTTGTGGAGGAAGGACCTAGCTGATGAGAGTGCAGTTGGAGGAGATTGAGGAGATATAGGCCAGCAGTGCCAGGTCAGACGTGGACCAGAGGCCGAGGTCACCAAATTTTACAGGGAGTTTCACCTGTTGCCAGCCACTACTGTTAAAACTAAAATAGCAAATGGGTTCAGCTGAACATGAAGGTGACAAGGTGCACTATGCAGCATGAAGAGGAATTAGGGGAGTAGTTCCTTAGGAGCAAGAGCACTGGATGAGTGTCAATGAAAGCATCTCTGTCACCCTTGTCAGATCTGCATGCTTGGTCTCGAAGCACTCACGTGTGGCTTTCAAAAGAATTAGAGAGCTGAGAATGAAGATGGCATCTTTTGGTATGGGAGGTTCAGATATCAGCCAGGAGTGAAGATTCAGATGCTTAAGACAGAGAGCAGCTAGGACATCTTGTGTGAGCTGGAGTCCCATATAATTTGAAGCCAGCACATGCACTGCAGCAGAAACATTATCATCAATTAATTTACAATTGACTCAGTCACAAGAAACTGGCTAAACTCATGGCTTTAATCAAAGAGGGTCAGGTATTTGGGGCTGTAAAATGTGACATGTTCACCGTCGAATGGCAAAAACGAGGGCTGCCAAATGCTCACATTTTGATTTGGTTAGCTGATAAAATCAATTGAAATCCCTAATCCAGCAACTGATCAGGAATTACATGACATCGTCAAAGCTAACATGGTCAGTGTGTATCAGGTCCTAATGAGCATCACACGTGTCTGAAAGGGGGGTCGTGCAGTAAGGGATACCCAAAAGAATTTGTTGACCAGACTCAGACTGGTAGCGATGGGTACAGGCGAAGACGGCCTGAGAACGGTGGCTTCACCACAACAGTAAAGGGAGGTCAAGTCGACAGTAGATGGGTGGTCCCTTACTGCCCGCTTCTCTTGAAGATGTTCAACGCCCACTACAATCAGAAGAGGATTACATGTGTGGTGTTGGTGCAAGAGAGATGGTAGTGGCTAGTTGGAGAGGGTGACAGAAGGAAGTGATATAGCCTCTAAGCAATGATAACATTTGAATTTAGGAACCTGAAATAATATTATAGAAACATAAAAAGACTTACATCTCGATCAAAAGCTTTAATCATTTGAACATATCGCTTAGAACCAATAACTACAATTTTCAAATAATCATTTGGATCAAACTCTGTTGATGCAACCAATGTTACTGTGTACGATTCAGATACAACGGAAAGAGTTATTTCATCTCGATATAAACTGTTGGTTTCCAACTCTGGAAAATGAAACACATATTAATGAACACATGATAGTTAATTTTTTCTTTAATTTTCATTTTGGAAGATCCCAATAAATTTTTTTACTATAACAAACAACTTCAAACAAAATATGGACTACATACAAATTTCCTGATTAAAAAAAAAAGAAATCGAAATATTGTTGTATAAATAATGCTTGGTGGATTGGCAGTATCAGTAGAGCATCAGACACCATGCTTTGCAGCATAGAGTTATGGCCCTTTACGTCTTGAGTTCAAATCTCACCACCGAGGTTCATTTTGCCTTTCATCCTTAAGGGGTGGATAAAATAAAGTACCAGTAATGCACTGGGGTAATTGCTGGCGTTGTGCCAAAAGTAGAAACAATTATTGTATAAATCAATGTTTTTTTTTTATTGTTATAATTTAATTACTGTACAATAAATAAATGAATAATTGTTTCTACTTTTTGGCACAAGGCCAGCAATTATCCCAGTGGATTGGCTAGCTTACATGTAAGACATGGCGGTCTGGGATTTTATTGCTTGGCCTCTCTTTATAATGGTTTATATCTTATGTCTATGCCTAAACCACAATGAATAAGTCATTATCTTAAAACATGAAATGTACACAATGAGAGTAAACTTAGACACACTGGTCTGTTCTTGAGAAAAAGATACAAGAGACCATAGGATGGTATTGCTTTTTAGAGTAGTGACCAATTTTCTTGTCATAGATTCTGATTTATGATAGTTGAATTATCTGTTGACATTATCCTCAGCCCTGAAGAATTGTGCAAATCTATTGCAATTTAGTTAAGTGCTCAGGGCTCAGATATATGAAGGCATGTGGTTTGGTGATTAGATTCACAATCATGAGGTTGTGTGTTCGATTCCTGCGCCGGATGATGTGTTATGTCCTTGAGCAAGACACTTTATTTCACATTGCTCCTTCTGCCAAGAATTGCAACCAGTAAATAGTATCAGCAATGGAAAGAGACCAATGAAAAACATTGCTTCCCAGGCCCGATTTGATGAGTCCCATCCCACTTGATAATGAGGTTTGGAATCTTGTCATTTGATTCTTCCACACTGTATATGTGGTTGGCATTAGGAAGGGAATCCTGAAAGAATACGATCGTGAATACAAGCGGCCAAAATGGGGGTCCCTCTGAAAGATCTTTGGAGTAACATTACTCAATAGAGTGCATAACTCAGAGATCAGAGAGTCACTCCAAATAGAGTTGCTACTTCTCCGAATTGAAAGATCACAGCTCTGATACTTTGAGCACAGGGTTAGAATGTCTCAGGTAGGAATTGCTGGACAGAATTTATGGGCAAAACTAGCTGGAAAGAGACTCAGGAGTAGACCCTAAGCAGCGTGGTTGGATAACATCCATGAGCTTCATTAGATCAATTGGAGAGGATTGCTTCTGACAGGACCTGCCAGAGGTAGTGTTTGAGGACTCTACCCCCATGACCTCTCAGGAAAAAGGGTATGTAAAGAAAAAGAAGAAAATAAAATCAAGAAAACACTGTAATCTACTCAGTAATATATACAGGTAAAATTCTGTTAAATCAAATACCATTATAACGAATCTTTTAGTATAACAAAATGTTTTTTCAATCCCCGAGGTAATAACAAACAAATGATCAATTTGTTTCGGTCGATCTTGTTATAAAGAACATTTTGTTACAAAAAATTTTTTTTATACCCTGTGAATTTTGTTATAATGGAATTTCATTGTATTTCAATTAGTAGCTGTTGGCGGTGGATTGGCAGTATCGGTAGAGGTTCGGACGCCATGCCTTGCAACATAGCGTTACGGCCCTTTACAGTCTAAGTTCAAATCCCGCCGAGGTTCACTTTGCCTTTCATCCTTACGGGGTCGATAAAATAAAGCACCAGTAATGCACTGGGGGTATTTGCTGGCCTTGTGCCAAAAGTAGAAACAATTTCAATTAGTAGCTGTTGAAAGTAGCAGGGGTGTGAACGCTTGAAATCCCCACCTTTAAGTTTATTTTGCAATTAGGTCTGTGGTTAATGTGAGGAATGGCACTAGGCAAGCATTTGCAGTCCATTCATTTGTTTCAGAAAAATTCAATTGTAATCCACTGCAAAAGTATAATTTATAAGCTATACCCTATATATTTAATCATCTTTATTTATATACCTTAATTTACTTTGCTAGGCGAATTTTATTTAGATGTTGACAGATGTAATTTAGTTTTATTTAGTTTTCTTTGCCAACATACCATACAAAGAACAAATCTTTTTTGTTGGGTGAAAGGAAAAAAATAAATAAATAAAAGAAAAACACTATCACAAAGAAACAAACATTTGATTGGTTAAAAATCAGTTTCAAGTATGTTTTGTTTTTAAATTGAAAATGAGGAACATTGTAAACATATTTACCTGTAAGAGATATATCAGGTTTGGTTTCCTGTGTTTTGACATTGAAGCTGTCCCCCCCCAATTCGTTATCACCTGAAAGATAAAATAAACTGATTCAATTCCTTTAATAGATCTCTCTCTCTCTCTCACTTTAATTTCAAAATACTTATAGTTATTAAATTAATATATTCAGTAAATATTAACTGAATATTTATAACAGGTTAATTAGTCAGCCAAAGAAAGCAACAAATACTTACATAAAGCAGCATTGCTACTCTTGATAAATAACCAGAGAAGGATGATCCAAGCAAGTGATCTAGGCATGGACTTGCCTAACATTATGATGCCACTGATGGGCTGAAAGATTCCAAATCTACAAGTAGAAAATATCAAATAAAAATATTATTTATCATAAAAGTGCAAAGGACATGTACAGCAAGCCATGTCATGTATCAACTCCATCACTCACTTAGCAATCCCTGGCACTAGAGATCGCGGCAGGCCAAGGAAGACGTGGTTGGAGTGCGAGAAGAGCGACTGACTTGTATAAATGGAACTTTGCCAATGTCAATACTATGGACAGAAATTCATGGAGAGCAGTTGTGAGACATTGCCTGGTGTTGCCTACCTCAGAGTCCAGGACAACCTCAGCACTCTAAAGACCAAAATTGGATATGGATGGATAGATAAAAGTGTTTGACAATGTACATAGTTAGGCTAAGCAGCCAAGTGATTGAACCAGTATGTCCAGTTTTAATTGAAAGTCTATTCTCTCACACAACTAAATACTCAAGAAAACCTGTATGTTCCAGCCAACATTTCTTTCTCTAACAAATTCCTTGGGTATCACTGACGGCACATGACTCAGTGGTTAGAGCATTGGGCTTACAATTATGAGGTTGTGTGTTTGATTCCTGGACTGGGCTGTGTGTTGTATTCTTGAGCAAGGCACTATATTTCATGTTGCTCTAGGTTACTCAGCTGTAGAAATGTGTTGTGATGTCACTGGTGCCAAGCTGTATCGGCCACTGCTTTTCACTTGGACAACATGAGTGGTGTGGAGAGGGGAGGCTGGTGTGCATGGGTGACTACTGGTCTTCCACAAACAACCTTGCCTGGACTTGTATCTCAAAGGGAAACTTTCTAGGTGCAAATCCCATGGGGGTCTATTACTGAAGAAGAAACTCAAATAGTTGGTACTATTTATTGTCCCCTTTTGTAGGATGAACAAAATACAGTAATTATGAGATATGAGGTAGATGAGGTTGAGTCTCATTTTGTTTGGGGGGGGGGATGAGTGCAGTCAAAACCCTGCCCTAACCTAGGTGTACAGTCTGTCACCCTTTCTCCTTTCTTTCTTCCGTTGCCTAATAATTCTTGCATTTTCCCTTTGTGTTGCAAATAACATGGATTTTGTTTAAATCTGTTATGATCTACTTGATATCTATAGTGTTTGTTATATCGTCTAACCCATGCTAACATGGAAAAATAAACGCAAAATGGTGATGATGATGATGATATTTAAATATATATACTATTTGTTTCATAAAAAAGAGAAATACTATTTTGGCTGAACTTTTTTGGAAAAAATGGAAAATGGAAAGGTGTGATGTGCAGTTTCCACAAAGCAAAGTAAAATGAGATATTTACAAAATTAAGAATCAATTCATCCTGTCTTTTAATCCAGGAAAGTTGTCTATGAATCGTTCCTAATGTTATAAAAACAGTCAACAAAATGAAACAAGACACTGCTATGGAAACTATTATCAATCAAATTTGTTTAACCCTTTAGTATTCACATCACTCTATATATACTGTTATATTTTCATGGTAAAGGCTTTACCTCACATAATATTTCATATAATATCGAATCTATGAGATTTTGAAAGTATTTATTTTGAGAACAATACCTTAACATCAGTTTGGGTGACCAGTTACAGCCAGTTCCAACAGAAAGAGGTAGAGAATTCAGGCCGGTTTTGGCCGGTTTGAACATTAAAGGGTTAAAGAGAACAAATAGAAAAGAAAATCCTTGAATTTTGATTAATTTAATAAAAGAAATATTAGGTTGAGTAATAATTAATTGTTTTAATAATTAATGAGTGTTTTTTTTGCCTAAGTGTTTTGGTCTGTGCATTTTTAAATAAAAAAAAAAAGCGCTCAACCTAATAGAATTCCTTAATGTTTAATTCAGAATTCAATATGGTCTCTCATCGTAAATATTGCACAGGAAATGAAAGAACAAGAATAAAGTGACATTGAGGATACAGTGTTTCACTCAAGAATGAATATAATAGAGGTGAGTGTGGGGGGGGGGGGGGCTCTTATGAAATATTTTCCTATGTAATAGTTAAGAGGAATGAAAAAGAAAAAAAAGGACTGATTGTTGTGTGAGTGATTTCTAATGCATTGCCTATGAGATACTTAGACGAGTTGAGAGAGAAACTGTGTATAAGAAGGCTAAGCTGTAGTGTGTGTGAGAGAAGTCTGCGCTGGTATGGATATGTGACGTACATGGAGGATGACCACTGGGTAAAGAAGTGCCAAGAAATCCCAGTAGAAGGAAGACACAGTAGAGGAAGACCACGAAAATCATGGGCGGAGGTGGTGAGAGCTGACCTCAGATCGCTGAAACTCACGGAGGAGATGATGAAGGACCACCGTGACAAATGGAGAGATACTGTTCTGAATAGGTCCTGTCCCACCCTTGCAAACGGGGAAAAGCGGACGTAAAATGACGATGATGACGATGATGATGATGATGATGATGATGATGATGATGATGAAATGAAAGTTAACTGGTTGATGGAACTACCTTGGAACAATGAGGATGAGAAAGAGGATATAATTTTGGGCATGAAGTGAACAAACATAAATGAAGAAGTTGACATTGGTATGGTATAGTGCCATAACTCCAGATGGAGTTGTACGGGTGCCATATTGACATACAGCAATTTTTAAAACCTGGCAAATTCTATCTTCCCTCCAGGCCTGAGTACAGAAGATTTCTTACATGTTTCATTACTGCAGTCTTATGATTTACATGTACAAGTTCTCAAACATTATAATGTAAATGGTTCAGAATTCCAAGATACATGTATCTTTAGCATAGCCCTCAGGGAGATTCAGCAAAACACAATGAGTGTCAGGAAATGTGAAAGAGATATAGAGAAAGAATTGATCTCAAAAGTATGAAAGGCAAAGTTTACCTCAGCAGGATTTGAATGCAAAGAGTAGAGAACTACCATGAATACTACAAAGCACTCTATCCACTGTTCTAACAATTCTGCCAACTTGCTGCCATTGGTTAACATTATTATGAAATTGGCGGTGGATTGGCAGTATCGGTAGAGGGTCGGACGCCATGCTTTGCCGCATAGAGTTACGGCCCTTTATGATCTGAGTTCAAATCCCGTCGAGGTTAACTTTGCCTTTCATCCTTACGGGGTCGATAAAATAAAGTACCAGTCACGCACTGGGGTCAATTTCATCGACTTTTCCCTACCCCCAAAATTGCTGGCCTTGTGCCTAGAGGGTGGGACGCCATGTTTTCCAGCATAGTTACGTCCCTTTACGATCTGAGGTCAAATCCCGCCGAGGTTGACTTTGCCTTTCATCCTTACGGGGTCGATAAAATAAAGTACCAGTAATGCACTGGGTAATTGCTGGCCTTGTGCCTAAAGTAGAAACAATTATTATGAAATGAGATGGATTGGCAGTATCGGTAGAGGGTTGGACGCTATGCTTTGACGCATAGAGTTACGGCCCTTGCCATTCTGAGTTCGAATCCCGCCAAGGTTAACTTTGCCTTTCATCCTTACGGGGTCGATAAAATAAAGTACCAGTAATACACTGAGTAATTGCTGGCCTTGTGCCAAAAAGTAGAAACAATTATTATGAAATGAGATTTTATTGTCTGTTAATGGAGTTTTCGGCATACACGTAAGTCGGTGTCACCCCCACCTCCCAAACGCAAGCATTCCGATTTCAGTTTTCACTTATCATTTTTTTTCCATTTCCTGTTTGTTTGTTTGTTTTTTCTCAAACCTGGTTTCTTATTCAATTCTTTCAGAGTTATAGCTATTAGAAGTATGAGGGTTGGCTGAAAAGTTCATAGGCTGACTATGAAGGAGTGATGCTAGAGCTGTGAAATCTTGCAAGCATTAATTTCAACTCTTATTAATAACTGCATTGTTTTTTTCCAGAGACTATGTTGAAAAATAAACCTCATTTGGTCATGCCATGAGAGTATCTTGGTCAGCCTAGGAACTTTGTAGCAGACACTCATATTTATATTACTAAATACACCTGCTATAAATGTAAAGCCAGTTGTCAAAGAGTAATGAATGACTGAAGAAGTATTAATGTTACCATGTTTTGTTCTTTTTCTCTCTTTATTGTTGCTAGAACTTGTCGTTTAGAACTGATGACTATTTTACATTCACCTGAATGTATTATGTATCACTTCCTAAACCTATTTCAGATTTTTTTTTGTTTTGAACAAAGGATGGCCATAAGCCATGTATCTCCTACACACAGCTTCAGTGACATGTTTACTTTATAAAGCTACTATTTGTTTAATAAAAAAAAGAAATGAAAAAGATTGTAATTCACTGACATTTCAGTTAAATAATTACTGTATATACTTGAATATAATTCATCACACTTCCCCTATTTTATATCT
This sequence comes from Eledone cirrhosa, assembly GCA_964016885.1. Classification (NCBI taxonomy): domain Eukaryota; kingdom Metazoa; phylum Mollusca; class Cephalopoda; order Octopoda; family Eledonidae; genus Eledone; species Eledone cirrhosa. Next base: position 39,587,783 of record OZ024752.1, on the reverse strand, counting down.
GAGAAATAAGTGAATATCCAAAACCCTCCTGTTTATAAACCAAGTTGTCTAATCAACACATTGTTTAGATGGTGTATAAGTCCACTTCCCATTTTACCATCAATATTTTGGTCACACATTCCTTCCCTTTTATTCAACTATATTCTGTATTTAGATCAAAAGTGTAATATTAACATAGGGGGCAGCTGTAATCATTTGATTCTTAATGTTAAGAACATGGCATATCCTAGAGAATACATACACTCCCATATTTGCCAGCCTATTAGACGCCCTTTTGTATAAGACCTTCCCTGTTTTTGAGAAAAAAAAAAGAATTTTAGTACATTTCTTCATAAATTTACTAAAAATTATTTCATTGTTTTTTCAGAAACTTTTATATAAGTTCGACATTATTTTTCTTATATAAATTGTATTGTATTACACTAATGATAATACCTAGGTACTCCGAGGCTATAGTATCTAGAATAAGGATGGGTTGGTTGACAAAGAAGGGTTTCTCCCTATGAACAAAATACCGGTTATATGATGCCCGTGTGAGATGTGCGATGCTGCATGGTAGTGAGACATGGGCAGCAACTGTGGAGGATATGCGACAGCTGAAGAGAAATGAACCCAGAGCATAAAGGGTCGTAACTCTCTATTGCAAAGCATGTATAACTCCTGATGGAGTCGTAGGGGCACCATAATGACATTTTTATCCTGGCAGAGCCCATCCCTTTCCAGGCCTGAATACAGCAGATTTCTTCCAGAGAAAGATTTTTAAAATGAGAGAAAGGAAGTGAGAAAGAGATATAGAAGAAGAATAGACTCCATTTTATCCTTTCAAGGTTAGTAAAAAAAAGTATTAGTCTTGTACTGGGGTCTATTCTTCAGCTCTCTGAGTTCAAATCCTACCAAGGTCAACTTTGCCTTTCTTCCTTTTGAGGTTAGTAAAAAAAAGTATCAAAGTTGACCTTGTTCGGATTTGAGAGCAGAGAGCTGAAGAATAGACCCCAGTACAAGGCTGATACTTTTTTTTTTACTAACCACGAAAGGATGAAAGGCAAAGTTGACCTTCGTAGGATTTGAACTGAGAGAGCAGAGAGCTGGAACAAATACTGCAAAGCACTCTATCTGACATTTTAATGATTCTACCAATTCACTGACATAGAATAAAATAGTGCAACCAATAAAACAAAATGCCAGAATATTTCAATCGATTTTATATAACCAATCACTTAAGCTGATCATATATATAGTAATTAAGAAACTTAAAATAGTAAGATGCCTGATATGCTTGGGCACGTCTGTTGATTTGAGATAAATCAGTTTAACACAACCCTTGACATATATTTGAGCTGTCAATGATGATTGTAATTATAACCCATCTGATTGAATTCATCTGCTGTCAATACTAACATAAATATCTATCAGTGTAGCCCATCACACACTATTACACATTCATACACAAGTCAGCAAAGAGGGCCTCTATGTTGTCACATGACATGCAAGAAATAGCTGCTAAATTTTACCCATTCATACCCTGGTACTCTACTCTTTTAAACAATATATATATATATATATATATATATATATATATATATATATATATATATATATATATATATATATACAATATTAAATAAATGGAAAACTATATTTATAAAACCATATTTATTTCATTATATATATTTCGGGGATATCATATTAACAATATGCTATGCCTTCATCAGACAAAATACAATATAAACAGTTTTATAGATAAATATATTCGACATACCGTAATAAACATCAACTTCATTTGAAGAGGTTTACGCTAGCAGTGAAAATACAGAGAGAAAGAAAGAGAGAAAGAAAAGAGGGAAAAACGAAAGAATATACCCCAAACGAAAGAATATACTCCAAATATTTGTCGAGTGCTTTTATATCAGTTATAAATATTTACTAGTTGTAACCCAACAATTTTAAATATAACTTTACATATATATATATATATATATATATATATAAATAAATATAAATATTAATATAATCTTCTATACACGGGTATGTATGATTGTGTATAGAAGATTATATTAATAAAAGGAATTCCAGCTTTGTCTGATTTACTCGTTTTATTTACAATCCTTTAAAATTATAATATTATGATGAAAAAGTATGGTAGAATATTAAATTTCAAGTATTAATTGAACAAATACTTTCACAATCTTCAGGTTCATTCTGTGGTGACAGTCAAGTTTGCAATTTTCATCATCATCATCATCATCATTTTTACGTCCGCTTTTCCCTGCTTGCAAGGGTGGGACGGGAACTGATTCTGGCTTGTTTTCTACAGCTGGATGCTCTTCCTAACACCAACCTCATTTATAGTGAGTGCTGGGTGCTTTTTTGCATGACACCTCCACGACCACTTTGCAGTGGAATGATAGGGACCCCAGTCCCTATCATCCCATTTCTACAGCTGAGTAAACTGGAGCAACGTGAAATAAAGTGTCTTGCGCAAGGAAACAATACATCACCCGGTTTGAGAACTGAACTCACAACCTTTCGATTGCAAGGCCAATCCTCTAACCACTAAGCCATGTGCCTCCATATATATATATATATAATC
>OZ024752.1:39575193-39580193 GCA_964016885.1 Eledone cirrhosa | reverse complement strand
CAACAATCGATGAATTGCCAACAATATTAAATAAATTCACTAAATTCTTGAATCATGACGTTTGTATCATGCAAACCTAATTCAATACAAACACACCTTAGTCTGTGTGTGCATGCATATATATATATATATATATATATATATATATATAGAGAGAGAGAGAGAGAGAGAGAGAGAGAGAGAGAGAGAGAGAGAGAGAGAGAGAGAGAGAGAGAGAAAGAGAGACAAAAGCAAAGACAGTTTAAAGACTGTAATTTTTTTGTATAATTTCAAGTATATATATTTGTACCGAAAAGTTTTATTACGTTCAATACAAAAGAACTCAACGATTCCCACGAGTAGTAGTCATACATAAAGTCTATATATATATGTCTATATATATATATATATATATATATAAGGTTAGATTCATGATGTATATAGACACATACGTTGTGTCCATTCTAGGATTGTCTGGAAGTCTTTCCTATATGCATGTTTTCCTATATGTATGACGCCCATAACTCCCATAAGTTAGAATGATAAACTGAAAACTCTTTCTGACACTGCTTCTTCACCTCACTCATATATCTCCTCCTCCATCTGTGTGTGTATATACATATATATATATATATATATATATATATATATATATATATTTATGATGGCTGCCCCCTCGTTATCGAGTATGGCCCTTGCATGATATAACATTATTCGGTGGATTGGCAGTATCGGTAGAGGGTCGGACGCCATGCTTCCCAGCATAGTTTCGTCCCTTTACGACCTGAGTTCAAATCCCGCCGAGGTTGACTTTGCCTTTCATCCTTACGGGGTCGATAAAATAAAGTACCAGTAATGCACTGGGTAATTGCTGGCCTTGTGCCTAAAGTAGAAACAATTAATAAAGTACCAGTAATATACTGGGTAATTGCTGGCCTTGTGCCTAAAGTAGAAACAATTAATAAAATACCAGTAATACACTGGGTAATTGCTGGCCTTGTGCCTAAAGTAGAAACAATTAATAAAATACCAGTAATACACTGGGTAATTGCTGGCCTTGTGCCAAAAGTAGAAACAATTATTAATAATTACTCTATTAATTAATTGTTTCTACTTTAGGCACAAGGCCAGCAATTACCCAGTGCATTACTGGTACTTTATTTTATCGACCCCCGTAAGGATGAAAGGCAAAGTCAACCTCGGCGGGATTTGAACTCAGATCGTAAAGGGACGTAACTATGCTGGAAAGCATGGCGTCCGACCCTCCACCGATACTGCCAAATGCTATCGTGCAATGCGTGTGCGTGAAGATTTTTTTTTAAATGAGGAAAGACTGTGCACTGAGCCAATCCCACTCTCTGAGAGACAGTAACTATAACCCAAAATGAAGAAAAGATCAACATCATGGGTAACTACTGAGCTGCAGGTTTTATGTCGGAGTTATCCCAGTTTCCTGGGTTGCTTTCTCCTAGAAGAATGCCCTGACAAAGGCTAGGGGTCCTTCACTCCCAGTGGCTTAACCGCGCGATAGGGTATCCAGCCAAATTATTTCTATGTCCCTGCGCATATACATAACCATGCATATACATATTTACACATATTTGGATGGCCGTTGACTCTTATGAGTTCTTCCGCCCTTTGTCAGGTTTTGTTTTTTTATCCTGAAACCCTCCAAGCATGTCGAGCACATATACAGTAAAGCTATTGAAATTGTTCTGCTAACTTATGACTTCGCCTCCCTTATTTATTTATTAATTTAATCATCTGTACAGTGCTATTAAGCCATGGCAGACTACAAAAACCCAAATAGAGATAATTAAATAAAAAATATAAATAAACACAATAGAATGATACAAAAATATTTAAATAGGGAAGGCCAACGGGGTGAGTGGGGGGGGGGGGGAGGATAAGCATTAAAAAACAGATAAAGATAAAATGGAAAACACGGCAAGCTGCAAAGCAGTTAGAAGGTTCTGTTGTTGAATCTTTTTGTAGCTTCCATGTACTCAAATATTTGGTTTATAGTTAGTAGATCTTTTACAATATATAGTATCTCCAATCTTTTACAATATATAGTATCTCCAATCTTTTACAATATATAGTATCGCCAATCTTTTACAATATATAGTATCTCCAATCTTTTACAATATATAGTATCTCCAATCTTTTACAACATATAGTATCTCCAATCTTTTACAATATATAGTATCTCCAATCTTTTACAATATATAGTATCTCCAATCTTTTACAATATATAGTATCTCCAATCTTTTACAATATATAGTATCTCCAATCTTTTACAATATATAGTATCTCCAATCTTTTACAACATATAGTATCTCCAATCTTTTACAATATATAGTATCTCCAATCTTTTACAATATATAGTATCTCCAATCTTTTACAATATATAGTATCTCCAATCTTTTACAATATATAGTATCTCCAATCTTTTACAATATATAGTATCTCCAATCTTTTACAATATATAGTATCTCCAATCTTTTACAATATATAGTATCTCCAATCTTTTACAATATATAGTATCTCCAATCTTTTACAATATATAGTATCTCCAATCTTTTACAATATATAGTATCTCCAATCTTTTACAATATATAGTATCTCCAATCTTTTACAATATATAGTATCTCCAATCTTTTACAATATATAGTATCTCCAATCTTTTACAATATATAGTATCTCCAATCTTTTACAATATATAGTATCTCCAATCTTTTACAATATATAGTATCTCCAATCTTTTACAATATATAGTATCTCCAATCTTTTACAATATATAGTATCTCCAATCTTTTACAATATATAGTATCTCCAATCTTTTAAAGATAAATTTCTTTTAAAGATAGATTTCTTCAAGATGTCCTCTCTTTCAGAATGGTGGCTTTTAAAAATCCATGTTCATTGATCTTCAATAATTCAGCCAAGATGAATGGTGGTCAAATAATCTTTCAAAATCTATCTAACAATTATTCTTTTCCAGCCTGTGGCGTTCGAGACGTTTCGTGGAACTGGGCCGCTGACAACGAAGTTCTTATCATCGCCAGGTGAAGCCCGTGAGGATGCCTGGTTGTTTCAGCACCCTAGCCTCGCCATCACTGCGAGTGTATTGGTTTGCCTTAAAATATTTCGTTGACAATAGTGGTATGACGTGCAGTCGTTTGTCATATTTGGTGGTGAATTGATGGTCGTTTCTGTTTTTGCTTCTCTCTCTCTCTCTCTCTCTCTCTCTCTCTCTCTCTCTCTCTCTCTCTCTATATATATATATATATATATATATATATATATATATATATCACTTTGGTTTGTATATTTTTGTGAGGTTCCTTGCAACAGTCAATTGTTCTGCAGTGGCAAACCCCTCGTCTGTGATGCCACTTGCAGCGACGCTTTCTCCAACTGCAACCTGGTGCACTCTGAAACTAACCCAAGCACGTCGGGCCGAGGAGGCCAAACTCTCCAAGTACCGGTCGCTCTTCGACAGGTTCGCTGACGTGCCCTTGGCAGTGGAGACTACTTGTGTCCTTGGCCCTAGGGTTACCTCCCTACTCACCACCATAGGCGCTGAGCTGTCCAGCCGCAGGTGTGAGTCTCGCGAGATGGAATGGCTCTTCCAGCACATCTCCCTTACCATCCTCCGGGGAAACGCCTTCTCCATTCTGTCCGGTGGGGCTGTGGGGCCCCATTTTCTCACCATACAGAGAGATGGGGAGGGCGAGAGGGATGGAGGCGATGACAGTGGGAGTTCGGCTGTTCTTTCATGCTTACTTAGGTTACTATTTTCTATTGTATAATTTCTGCTAGAGACACACAATGGTACACAGCCATTTATTATATATGTTTATATTTTCATTTTAAAAGAATTGCAAACAATTTATAATGTCATTTATTTACATAAAAAATGAAATTAAATGATTCGCCTACAACTTTTATCTTGACTAGTTGACCCGTGGAAATCCTACGGTTTAATTATAAATAGCCACCAAATATCAATATTCATAGGGTTCCTTACCACATCTCCTTATTATATATATATATATATATATATATATATATATATATATATATGAGTGGTCAGAGAATTGGATTCGCAATCGTAAGGTTGTGAGTTCGATTCCTGGACCAGGTGATGCGTTATGTCCTTCAGCAAGACACTTTATTTCACGTTGTTCCTTCTACCTGGAGTTGCGACCGATAGATAGTATTAGCAATTGGAAAGACCAACGGAAACAGTGTTCCCACGGTTCGATTTGACGAATGTCGATCGTTCCTGTATATATATATATATATATATATAAAGAATGAATAATAACAAGTAGACATCATAAAAAGGTAATTTATTCCGTGTGCTTACAAATGTTTCCACGGTGGTACTACAGCCTAGTTATGCTATGTGCAAATTTGCAAGTATTTGCAGAACTCAAATATCCAATGCTGTGACCACTGTATCCTCAGAGCAGAATGGTAAAATGTACAATGTAAATACCCTTAAGTGAGGATACAGTGGTCACAGCATTGGATATTTGAGTTCTGCAAATACTTGTAAATTTGCACATAGCATAACTAGGCTGTAGTATCCTCCGTGGAAACATTTGTAAGCACACGGAATAAATTACCTTTTTATGATGTCTACCTGTTATTATTCATTCTTTATATACACTCCGGAATACAGAAGGATCAGGAACTAAGTTTCTTCAACAATTCTTCCATAACTCGTAGAGTAACCTCTCACCGTACGTCAACCATATCCAGTGTAGTAATTAACCATTACTACATCTTGGGTAATCCTATACCTAATATATATATATATATATATATATATATATATATATATATATATATATATATATAACGAAGGAGTTGTGGTAAGGAACCAGATGGACCATAACGCACCAGACTCTCACTCACTCACTCTTTCTCTCTCTCATAGCCGTCGAAACGGCTTGAGCTCTGCCGTCGGGGTCATACTTTCTCCTATATATATATATATATATATATAT
>OZ024752.1:39555193-39570193 GCA_964016885.1 Eledone cirrhosa | reverse complement strand
GCTGTCTATGCCCTACCTACGCCTCTGGTCACGGTTGAAATACCTTTGATCCCTCAATCTAGGTTTTATCTCTAGATGCCATCTACGTGCTGCTGGTTCTATTTACTTTCCAATCAAGCATGTATAGCCCCGTAGCTCCTGATGGAGTTGTAACGGCGTCGTATTGGTATATGGGAATTTTAGGGTACTTTTAAAGCTGGCGGAGCTCATCTCCTCTCCAGGTCTGAACACAGCAGATTTCTTCCAAAGAAGGATAAAGAAAGTGAGAGAGATGAGGTGAGAAAGAGATATAGCGGAAGAATAGCCCCGTAGCTCCTGATGGAGTCGTAACGGCGTCGTATTGGTATATGGGAATTTTAGGGTACTTTTAAAGCTGGCGGAGCTCATCTCCTCTCCAGGTCTGAACACAGCAGATTTCTTCCAAAGAAGGATAAAGAAAGTGAGAGAGATGAGGTGAGAAAGAGATATAGCGGAAGAATAGCCCCGTAGCTCCTGATGGAGTCGTAACGGCGTCGTATTGGTATATGGGAATTTTAGGGTACTTTTAAAGCTGGCGGAGCTCATCTCCTCTCCAGGTCTGAACACAGCAGATTTCTTCCAAAGAAGGATAAAGAAAGTGAGAGAGATGAGGTGAGAAAGAGATATAGCGGAAGAATTCACCCCAGTACTAGATTGCCACATTTTTATCGTCCTCAGCAACATTATTAATTCTAAACATATACAAATTCACAAATACTTCAGTATGACAATCCTTGTCATCCTCAGCAACATTATTAATTTTAAATGGCGGTGAATTGGCAGTATCGGTAGAAGGCTGGACGCCATGCTTTGCAGCAAAGAGTTACGGGCTTTTATGGTCTGAGTTCAAATCCCGCCGAGGTTAACTTTGCCTTTTATCCTTACGGGGTCGATACAATAAAGTACCAGTAATACACTGGGATAATGTCTGGCCTTGTGCCAAAAGTAAAAACAATTATTAATTTTAAACGGCGGTGGATTGGCAGTATCGGTAGAATTTGTGATTTTGTGGGTATGTTTAGACGATTATATCAAAACCAGCGCTTGCCCGGTATATACTTCAACGCTTTTAAACGAGTAAAATAAAATGACGACTTCGGTAAGAATCGGATTCAGAGCGTAAAATGACGCAACTAAACACTGCAAGTAATTTTGTTTGACGCGCTACCGAATTTGTCACGACCTCCTTAGCAACTTAAATATTAAAAAAAGAAAACGCCTAAAAGAAATTAGTGGACAAGTAGGTGTTTAGGAGGAGAAGAAAAATAAAATAAATTAAAAACTAGAATACAATTGTTTCGTTTCCAATAAGACGTAGACATTTTCAAGCATTGATGCAAATTAATGTAAAAACCTGTTTGTCAAGTTTTGAAAAGAAACTGAAAAATATATCACAATGCATGATTTCCATTTTTATTTTGTATTTTCCTTTACTGTCGTATTGTCATGGGCAAGGCAGGCGTTAAACTTCATCTTATCTCCGGGTTACTTTGCAATGTACTGAATATTGTAACAAAACATTATTTCAGTGGATTGGCAGTATCGGTAGAGAGTCGGACGCCATACTTTCCAGCATAGTTACGTCCCTTTACGATCTGTGTTCAAATCCCGCCGAGGTTAACTTTGCCTTTCATCCTTACGGGGTCGATAAAATAAAGTACCAGTAATGTACTGGGTAATTGCTGGCCTTGCGCCAAAAGTATAAACAATTATTTCACTAGTAGGTGGATTGGCAGTAAGGGTAAAGGGTCGGACGCCATGCTTTCCAGCATAGTTACGTCCCTTTGCGGTCTGAGTTCAAATCCTGCCGAGGTTAACTTTGCCTTTTATCCTTACGGGGTCGATAAAATAAAGCACCGGTAATACACTGGGATAATTGTTGGCCTTGTGCCAAACGTAGAAATAATTATTTCACTAGTAGATATTTTATATGTATAAACACAGGTACGCTTAGGTCCTAAGCAATAGGGGTGTGGTGGTAGAATAAGCTGGGGGAATGGAAAATTGATAATTTTTCTAGGTTGTCTCCGTTGATTTTTTTTTTTTTAAACCAGAATTAGTCGTTTAGTTTACATATTGAGACCCTAACCCATCCTATTTATTTTATAACGTATGGGATTTCTTGTAATATTCTTTCTCTTTTGTCGTGTATAATGTTTTTTAATGTATAAAGAAAATTTCACCGGAGATTGATTAGAGTGGGGCTGGAAAACATCTGAAAAATTAATAAACGGGGGCGATTTTTCGAGACCCAGAAGTTAGGGTATGTGCATGCTCTTGTGTGGCAGTCAATTGATTGAGCCAGTTAAAGAATGGAGGTGAAGCTTTCATCAAACAGACACCAATTTCCGTACTATGCTTGAAATATTGGTTTCTGATTTAGGCACAAAGCTAACAATTTTAGGGGAGAGGAAAGTCGATTAAATCGACCCCAGTACATTTTTGGTACTGCCAATCCACTGCCCTACTGTTCTTGAAATAATGGTTTCTGATTTAAGAACAAGGCCAGCAATTATTTTTTTTTTGGGGGGGGGACTGGTACTTTATTTTATCGACCCCGTGAAGATGAAAGACAAAGTTAACCTCAGCGGGATTTGAACTCAGATCATAAAGGGCCATAACTCCTGAAATAATTGTTTCTACTTTAGGCACAAGGCCAGCGATTACCCAGTGCATTACTGGTACTTTATTTTATCGACCCCGTAAAGATGAAAGACAAAGTCAACATCGGCGGGATTTGAACTCAGATCGTAAAGGGACGTAACTATGCTGGAAAGCATGGCGTCCGACCCTCTACCGATACTGCCAATCCACCGCCTGAATAACTCCTGAAATAATAACGAGTGGTCATTGATCAACCCTCTCGGAGCTGACTTAAATCTAAACAACAACAATAGCAACAATCCGGAAGAGACCATTTCAGTTATTAAGTTTTAGTTTTAGTAGAAACTATTTCATTTCCCATGCGTTGTTGAGAAGGATGTGAAAATCAAAATTGCTTGCGCTACATATATGTAGATATAGCTAAGTGTGTGTGACCTTGGGTCTATGTGAGAAATCATTGACAATCCTTATGGTGTCTTCAATGGTCACATTGAAGCTCACGTGAATTCTTCTTCAATGATGTGTGGTGGCGAGGGGCTGTTGAAACTAAGCTAGATTTTATTTTATTCTTGATATAATAAATAAATAAAGTATCAATTATGTACTATCTCAAATATATTAGTCAGAAGTGTTTAATAAACTATAAAAAAAATTATACGTTTTGAAGTATTAAAAGTTTATGAATTTACACTTAGTAATTCGACAGGTTTGTAGTCGTACCTTTGGCAGTGGAGACTTCTGGTTTCCTCGGCCCTAGGGCTACCTCCCTACTCACCACCATAGGCGCTGAGCTGGCCAGTCGCAGGTGTGAGTCTCGCGAATTGGAATGGCTTTTCCAGCGCGTCTCCCTTGCCGTCCTCCGGGGAAACGCCTTCTCCATTCTGTCCGCCGTGGCTGTGGGGAGGCCACCGATATGATTGACTGACTTGTCATTTTTTCAGTCAGATGTTGCTGTGGTTAACTACTGTCAGTCTTTTATCACTAGACTTGAAGGAATGTAGTAATATGAGAAAGATGTTCAAACATGTGAAAAATTCTTACTTTTTGGGGTGAAGTAAACATCTAAAACTACAGTAATGGAATGGCCCACTGCGGACTTTGCAATATGGAGTTGTTCCATATTTTAAAGTATGACAAAATGCTGCTTAACAGCAAAATAGAACGATCAATTTTCTGTAGGCATAAAGAAGGAATGTAGTAACAAGAGAAAGATGTTCAAACATGTGAACAATTCTTACTTTTTGGGGTGAGGTAAACATCTAAAATTCTTATTATAATGGAGCTTGCGTAAATATATCTATATATGTAACCGAATCCTTACCAATATTTTATCTCGTCATCTATCATACCTCACACTACCTCTTACACCGACCAGATCGCTGAATGAATTAAATAGAAAGTCGAAAGGAAGGAGGAGTTCATTTCTGGTAAACAAGATTTGGGGGCTATATAAGAGCAACTAAGTTTACTTCGAGCAAAGAACTTTGTTTGGTCACTCGACCTGTTAAAACTAGCAGCCAAGTTCCCTCAAAGCACACCCTACTGTCTTGGATTAAGAAGAACACATTGAACAATTTAGCCCTATATATGCATAGATGAATGGTCCCGGGGAGTCCTAGGAGCGGCAAACCTAGTGGTGCTCATCTCCTCTCTAGGTCTGAATACTGTAGATTGCTTCCATGGAAGGGTAAAGAGTGAGAGTAAACGGAAGGGAGAAAGAAATATAGAGAAAGAATCGACCCTAGTACCTGACTGGTACTTTTATTTTCGACTTCGAAAGGCGGAAAAGCAAGCTTGACCTCGATGGGATTTGAACTCAGAGAGCAGATAGTCGAAAGTAATACCACAAAGCATTCTATCCGACGTTCTAACGACTCTACCAATTAGCCCTCTATATACAAAAACAAAGAAAATTAGATAATATAATATATAAACTAGAATATCGTCTGGAGTGCAAAGTTTTCCAAGTCAAACATTCAAGTATAATTACGTTTTTTGTTTGTGATAAACACAAACATATTTTTATATTGGTATGTCCGTGAAATTCCCTTGTAGATATTGCAGAGATTTTGTGACAAAAACACTATACCTTTTCGACGTTACACGATGCCAAATAGCTCTTCATTAATGTAACCGACGGAACAAGAGATATTCACTCTACTAACTGGTAGAATACACCGGATTGCTATATGTTAATCAACTGGCTATAGTGTTGTAGATAAAGGAATATTTACCGTTATACATATTGATATAATGCATTCACCAAATGATGAATCCGTTCACACACATCTTTTATATATTAATGCTAAAGCATGTATATCTATATATATAACCAAAACTGTAACACTTTTCAATCAATCTAAAATGCTGGTAATTCTGAAAAAAATTATATATAATTCAATAAAAATGTTACTTGTATTATTTTGAATTCCACCTTCGCTTTAGACTAGGCATGGGCAACCTTTTTCGAGAAGCGGGTCGCATGAGATACAGCTCATCATCAGGCGGTCCACAAGTGCTAATTTACATTCGTGCTCACATTAAAAAAAAAAAAGGGACCGTAACTCAGGTTGTTTTGATTTGTTTCTTCAGAATTCGTACACGTTGTTTTCCTCGATCGTAAAAATGATAGAAAGATAAATTACGACTGAAAAGTTGGGGCAAAAAACTCAGAAAGATTTCACTTAGGTGACTTAGGCGAGCCATACAGAAAGCTTCGCGGGCCGCAGGTTACCCATGACTGGTTTAGACCCATAGCTTACTCTTTACTGTTTTTATTCTCCCTCTTCCAGGCTCTGTCTTTAAACTGCTGAATGGTCGGATATTTAAGTATCAACAGCAACATGGAATTGATGTGTCCGATCATGGAAGAACCGAACCCCCACTGTCATTTCTTCCATCTCTCGCCCCCTCCCCCCATCTCTCTGTATTATGAGCAAATGGGGTCCCACGTGATGGCCACCCCCACGGCCCCGGCGGACAGAATGGGGAAGGCGTTTCCCCGGAGGATGGTAAAGGAGATGCGTTAGAAGAACCATCCCATTTCGAGGAGCTCATACCTTTAGATTCACCTTTTTGTCATTTTTGCTGTCATGAATATACTGCTATTGGAAATTTACCGAACGAAGGAAATATTTTTCACATATAACAACAAGTACTCGAAATATTTTTCACATATAGCAACAAGTACTCAAAATGTTTCACATATAGCAACAAATACTCAATATTTTTCACATATAGCAAGAAGTACTCGAAATATTTTTCACATATAGCAAGAAGTACTCGAAATATTTTTCACATATAGCAACAAGTACTCGAAATATTTTTCACATATAGCAACAAGTACTCAAAATGTTTCACATATAGCAACAAATACTCAATATTTTTCACATATAGCAACAAGTACTCGAAGTATTTTTCACATATAGCAAGAAGTACTCGAAATATTTTTCACATATAGCAAGAAGTACTCGAAATATTTTTCACATATAGCAACAAGTACTCAAAATTTTTCACATATAGCAACAAATACTCAATATTTTTCACATATAGCAACAAGTACTCGAAGTATTTTTCACATATAGCAAGAAGTACTCGAAATATTTTTCACATATAGCAACAAGTACTCGAAATATTTTTCACATATAGCAACAAGTACTCAAAATGTTTCACATATAGCAACAAATACTCAATATTTTTCACATATAGCAACAAGTACTCGAAGTATTTTTCACATATAGCAAGAAGTACTCGAAATATTTTTCACATATAGCAAGAAGTACTCGAAATATTTTTCACATATAGCAACAAGTACTCAAAATTTTTCACATATAGCAACAAATACTCAATATTTTTCACATATAGCAACAAGTACTCGAAGTATTTTTCACATATAGCAAGAAGTACTCGAAATATTTTTCACATATAGCAACAAGTACTCGAAATATTTTTCACATATAGCAACAAGTACTCAAAATGTTTCACATATAGCAACAAATACTCAATATTTTTCACATATAGCAACAAGTACTCGAAGTATTTTTCACATATAGCAAGAAGTACTCGAAATATTTTTCACATATAGCAAGAAGTACTCAAAATTTTTCACATATTGCAACAAATACTCAATATTTTTCACATATAGCAACAAATACTCAATATTTTTCACATATAGCAACAAGTACTCGAAGTATTTTTTACATATAGCAAGAAGTACTTGAAATATTTTTCACATATAGCAACAAGTACTCGAAGTATTTTTTACATATAGCAAGAAGTACTCGAAATATTTTTCACATATAGCAAGAAGTACTCGAAATATTTTTCACATATAGAAGACGTACTCGGAGTATTTTTCACATATAGCAAGAAGTACTCGAAGTGTTTTTCAAGTTTTGCTATTTTGTAAATTCCGATATTTCTTATAAATGTCCAAAAGTTATTTCAAAATTTATTTCATCTTTCTTATAAATGCCTAAAAACTGTTTTTCCGAACGTTTTCTTTTCATTTTTATATTTCACTATCTTATAAGTTTAAAGATAATTTTAAAGATTTGGGAAGGGAGACATAATCTAGGAGAAAATGCCCGAAAGACGACGTTCCTCCTGGTTTATTATAGTGTTAATACACAATCTAAACTATAATAAAGAAAGGAGTGCGGGACTGCATCCAGAATATATTTATATATTTTATTTTTTACCCCGTTTGTAAAATAAGTTGGATTACTTTGAATAAATAATGAATGAATATTACATAATTTATCTACTAAATTTCGTGGCTGTTGATTAAATATATTTTATAGCTTATTTAAAGATTCACTTCTTTAAAATTTTCAAATGTCAATACTTCCGGTTAGCGATCGCTTAAATAAACATACATATATTTCCGTCACTAATTTTCTCCTAATGCAGTTTATATATAATATCGTCTTTTTTCAATGACGTTACTGATTCATAAGACAGTGTAACACAGTCTTCGTTCAATTTCTGTGTATATTGTCAATTACGATTTTATTTGATGTATCATATCTACATGTATATATACTTGTGTATAATATCAATATACACACTACACATGCTAGCAGAAAACCACCCGAAGGGTGGTTTTTCTGCTAGTATATTATAGATATTGGATAATATTTTCTAATTCATGTGCATAGTGACAGATTTTGGAAGAGAAGTACACTTATTTATATCAACAGAAGAGCTTGGCTGCGGATTCTGAATTGAAAACAAAAAATTACATAACAGAATAAAGCCAAGCATTTAGTTTGTCGCTCTGCCATACAAACTAATACAAGCAGCCGGAATGGGGTTCCCCCGAAGGGTCGTTGGAGTAACATTACTTAATAGAATGTGTAGCTCAAAGATCAGAAAGTTGCTGCAGGTAGATCTACGAACTGAGAGTAAATAAACCATTTACTAATTATAGAGGCGGGTGTGATATGGCTGAACAATTAAGAAGTTCACTTCACAATTATTAGGTCACCAGTTTAATCCCACTGTATGAAATATTTGGTCGATCCATGTCTTGTGAGTGAAACTGGGTCGATGGAAATTATATAGAAGACCTACGGATAGACTGTAACTGTAATTCAAAGGGTCGACCTTGTCTGTGTCACATTCAAACTCCCTGAGAATTACATTGAAGCTACACGTGTCTGTGTAATGCTCACTCATTTACACATGAATTTCAGTAGATTGTTACCGTTGATCGAACAACTTGAATTTTCATCATCGAAACCGACAGAGGTCCCTTCGAATCATAGCACTCTTTACGGTGGTAAACTGTACCTAATATTTACAGCAATTTGAGTGAATCAACAAAATTTAAAATTTTGGCCATGGACGCTGTGTAGTGCTGATAATGGAAGACAAACTTCAGCCAGAAGCTGGCAGCCTATCATGTCGATTAATTGCATTTCTTTCTCTTCAAACTTTCTACTATGTATATAAATACTTGGCTCAGGATTATGAATAAATAGGGTATTAGTAAAAAATAATTGTTTCTACTTTAGGCACAAGGCCAGCAATTATCCAGTGCATTACTGGTACTTTATTTTATCGACCCCGTAAGGATGAAAGGCAAAGTCAACCTCGGCGGGATTTGAACTCAGATCGTAAAGGGACGTAACTCTATGCTGGAAAGCATGGCGTCCGACCCTCTACCGATACAAAATAATGTTCCCATATGTAAAATTTAATTAAATATTAAAGAGTGATTTTGCAGTTGTAGTTTCCATGGACAAAATGTGTCTACAGACTGCCCCAACACCCCAAGATGAAAAATTAATATCAAGGCGATTTGCCCAATATAGGTCTGTTATTTTTCTTAATTTAATATTTAAAATTAATTCTGACAAACCATATTGCTGTAGTTAGTATTTTTTCACCCTAGCAAACTTGGTCCTTATGATTCGAACACAAGTATATTTATATTAGTGTTCATCTCTCTTGTTTATTCAATTATATCATCACATAGCTACAGTTATTTCAGAGAGTCTCTAAGTGAGCGATCGACCTGATAGAAATAGCAATCGAATCTTCCTTAATTACATCCTACCGGCTTTGAATAAAGTATACAATGAGCGGGGCAAACAGATTATAAAAAGACAAGATGTATAATTGTTTCTACGTTAGGCACAAGGCCAGCAATTACCCAGGGTATTACTGGTACTTTATTTTATCGACCCCCGTAAGGATGAAAGGCAAAGTTAACCTCGGCGGGATTTGAACTCAGAATGGCAAGGGCCGTAACTCTATGCGTCAAAGCATGGCGTCCGACCCTCTACCGATACTGCCAATCCATGCAATTAACAATAATTGTTTCTACGTTAGGCACAAGGCCAGCAATTACCCAGGGTATTACTGGTACTTTATTTTATCGACCCCCGTAAGGATGAAAGGCAAAGTTAACCTCGGCGGGATTTGAACTCAGAATGGCAAGGGCCGTAACTCTATGCGTCAAAGCATGGCGTCCGACCCTCTACCGATACTGCCAATCCATGCCATTAACAATAATTGTTTCTACGTTAGGCACAAGGCCAGCAATTACCCAGGGTATTACTGGTACTTTATTTTATCGACCCCCGTAAGGATGAAAGGCAAAGTTAACCTCGGCGGGATTTGAACTCAGAATGGCAAGGGCCGTAACTCTATGCGTCAAAGCATGGCGTCCGACCCTCTACCGATACTGCCAAATACAGCTGAAAGATATTTGATCAGAGGTCTGCTCGGTCAGAGCTGACCTGAAACTAAACAACAACTCGAGCAGCTGATGATTCGGAAAAACATGTCAAGTGGACATGTATTTTAAATACACGTTCCAACACGATTGCTTACGATTCATTAAAGTGGTATAAATATCAACTTCACATCGCCTTTTTATTCAGAGCTTTAAATGCTTTACTTAAAAGAATGAGATGGATTGTTTTACATGCCTTACTTAAAAGAATGGGACGGATTGTTTTGAGAAAATGTTTTAATAACATGATGATCCTCCTGATGTCAACTCTTTTAATCGCCTCTTATGACATGCTAGAATACGATGTACCTATTATGAAAACTAGGCTACTCATAACTATCGAAAATCACAATTAGGAAAGTCATATATAATTATCAAAAACCATATTTAGGAAAGACATATATAATTATCAAAAACCATATTTAGGAAAGACATATATAATTATCAAAAACCATATTTAGGAAAGACATATATAATTATCAAAAACCATATTTAGGGAAGACATATATAATTATCAAAAACCATATTTAGGAAAGACATATATAATTATCAAAAACCATATTTAGGAAAGACATATATAATTATCAAAAACCATATTTAGGAAAGACATATATAATTATCAAAAACCATATTTAGGAAAGACATATATAATTATCAAAAACCATATTTAGGGAAGACATATATAATTATCAAAAACCATATTTAGGAAAGACATATATAATTATCAAAAACCATATTTAGGAAAGACATATATAATTATCAAAAACCATATTTAGGAAAGACATATATAATTATCAAAAACCATAATTGGGAAATCATATATATAATTATCAAAAACCATAATTGGGAAAGACATATATATAATTATCAAAAACCATAATTGGGAAATACATATATAATTATCAAAAACCATATTTAGGAAAGACATATATAATTATCAAAAACCATATTTAGGGAAGACATATATAATTATCAAAAACCATATTTAGGGAAGACATATATAATTATCAAAAACCATATTTAGGAAAGACATATATAATTATCAAAAACCATATTTAGGAAAGACATATATAATTATCAAAAACCATATTTAGGAAAGACATATATAATTATCAAAAACCATATTTAGGGAAGACATATATAATTATCAAAAACCATATTTAGGAAAGACATATATAATTATCAAAAACCATATTTAGGAAAGACATATATAATTATCAAAAACCATATTTAGGAAAGACATATATAATTATCAAAAACCATAATTGGGAAATCATATATATAATTATCAAAAACCATAATTGGGAAAGACACATATATAATTATCAAAAACCATAATTGAGAAATACATATATAATTATCAAAAATCATAATTAGGAAATACATATATAATTATCAAAAACCCTAATTAGGAAAGATATATATATAATTATCAAAGACCATAAAGAGAGCATAGTGTAGTGAGTGGTTCCCAAAGTGGGTTCCGCAAGGAGTGTCTCGGGTCCCGTGAATAAAAGGTAGCGGAGTATATTTATATTTCGACCATATAACAGTATTAGACTTTGGGGTTCCCGCAAAAGTTTCTGAACCAAAACAGGTTCCTCGTTTGAAAAAGTTTGGGAAACCCTGGTGTAGTGGTATAATTTGATATGGTGTACGTTTAGTGGTGTTGTAATACAGTTTAAGAGTAAATGATACTGATTTTAATATTGATATTTTTCAAGCATATCTTATTTAGAACTTCAAAACTACTATCGTTAGCAGTCATCTAATATTTCTATATTCTAAGATAAGTTGCTGGGAGTAGAATTATTTCATTTGGCATCACCAATGAACACCAAACTAATCATGTTTTAACGTAAACAATAAAATCCAATGATAATCTATATAGGCAATTATTAAGTAGAAGGTGTTTATAGGCAATATTTGTGAATGAACATCAAACTATTAGGATGAGGTAAATGTGAAGTTCTAAGAGAGTTAGTGACAGCTGCAATCGTTGTGTGACGTACAATCGACGACTATTCCCGCCGAGGTTAACTTTGCCTTTCATCCTTACGGGGTCGATAAAATAAAGTACCAGTAATACACTGGGTAATTGCTGGCCTTGTGCCAAAAGTAGAAACAATTATTAATATTTAGCTTAACCATCCTTCAAACTAAGAGTGATCCCTCACAGCGCACTGTGTAGAAAATGAATGAGGAAGATGAGTGAGGAAAATCGACTTCAACACTATTGGTACTTTATATATAGACTCGGAATGGATTAAAGGCAAAGTTGATTTTGACGGTATTTAAACCTAGAATGCAAAGGGCTAGAACAATCACCGCAAGTGCTCTAATAATTGACCTCTTTTTTAGTGACATATGGGTAAAATGATTGCAGCTAGAAATAAGATTCGAATTGCAGATTTTATTTATCAAGAGCTTAACTTTAATTTATAGTACTTTTGTAATAAAAAATATCATCATTTCTTTTAACTAAACACAAAAACAATACTTGCAAAAATATAAATATTAACGGCATTTATTTTACTAATTCGGGATAGATAAAAGGTTAAGCCAGCCCCGAACACTCTATATACAGAATTGTGTGTTTTGGATACTGAATGTATCTAGTAAAACGCTTTTAATTCAGTCAATTCTGTCACTTCACAATAATTCTTTAGTGAATATTTAATCCTTAAGTGAATATTTGCCATAATAATCCATTTTTAAACATATAAATCCACTGATTTTTTAGTGTTTCCTTTTAACCCTTTAGCATTTACATTACTCTATATATACTATTGTATTTTCACAGTAAAGACTTTACTTCACATAATTATCTCACATAATATCGAATCTATGAGATTTTGATATTATTTATTTTGAGAACAATACCTTAAAATAACTATAAGCAACTACTTATGGTCTGATTAAACAAAAAAAAGTGGGAGAATTCTGGCCGGATATGGTCTGTTTAAATGCTAAAGGGTTAAATATTAAGTTTGCTGTATGTGACTGAACGACAGAAACGATAGTTTTCTAGCTTGAAAAGCAAGCAAAATAGACCCTGTGAGGATTTGATTTCAGATCTAAGGTCTTGCATTGTAATCCTCTGTCCAAAAGACAATCCACTCAACGGTATCATCGAGGTGAACCCCTCCATAAAAAGTCCAGGCTCTCGCCCTGATTAAAAAAAGGGATGGCTACTATAGGAGACGGCAAGGACTTATAGGAGTATATTCCCGATTGATATTAAGGAAAGAAACACTGTTGGTAACGCTACTATGCTTCTTTGATGCATGAAATAGGAAATTTCATCATAGCAAATAGAAATGAGAAACTGGAAAATTACATTTGGAGAGAGCCTCTTTCACGAAAATGACCCAGCTGTTATTGCTAGCAGCACAATGTTGGAAAGCGAGTTCAAAGAAATCGATACTTCCTAGAACTCCAATTTGATCGTCAGGACCCCGACGGCTGAGCTCCGGCCTTCGGATCCTGACTCTTTTCCTATTACCCACTCTACTACCCATAGTATCGGGTACTCTGGTGCGTTATGGTCCACCTGGTTCCTTACCACACTTCCTTCGTTTTATATATATATATATATATATATGAGTCCCGGGCTCAATGGGGGGTAACCACAGTTAGTAAGGTACTCAATATATTTCTAGAGTGCTAAAAATGAAGTTTAATATAGAAATGGCTTCTACGGGACTAGAACTGATTCATTCAAAAGAATTCATCAGAGGATTTCTTTTGAATGAAACAGTCCTGACGAGTTTGCTAATTCGCCGTCATATATATATATATATATATGAAATAAAGTGTCTTGCTCAAGGACATATTCAACTTATACCTTAGACTAGAACGCAAGAATTAAGGTAAAATACAATTATATATATATATATATATATATATATATATATATATATATATATATATATATATATGTGTGTGTGTAGAAGTTATATTTAATTTGTTGGGATACAACAAGCAAATATTTTTATAACTGATATAAACCACTCAACAAATTATTGGAGTAAAAATACGATATATTAACAAATGGAAACTATATTTATAAAACCATATTTATTTCAATATACATATTTCAAGGACACCAAGTCAAATTATGGTGCGCTTTCATCAGATAAAATATAATATAGATCAGTTTTATAAATCAACAGAAATGGTCGCATTCTTTAAGGGTATGTCAATATTTATTTATAAAACTGATCTATATTATATTTTATCTGATGAAAGCGCACCATAATATGACTTGGTGTCCTTGAAATATGTATAATGAAATAAATATGGTTTTATAAATATAATTTCCATTTGTTAATATATCGTATCTATATATATATATAAAAAAAGGAACGATCGACTTTCGTCAAATCGGACCGAGGAAACAATGTTTCCATCGGTCTTTCCAGTTGCTAATACTATCTATCGGTCGCAACTCCAGGTAGAAGGAGCAACACGAAAAATAAAATGTCTTGCTCAAGGACATAACGCATCGACCGGTCCGGGACTCGAACTCACAACCTCAAGATTGTGAATCCAATTCTCTAACCACTCAGCCACACGCCTTCACTATATATATATATTGTGTGTGTGTGTGCGCGCGTGCGCGTGTGCGTGTGTGTGTGTGTGTCATTTTTCATAATTTTACACCCGCTTTCCATGTTGACATGGTTGGGACAGGTTGTCAGGGTTCGAGATCAGACGGGTCGGATGACACCAACTTGTTCATATTTCACATAAAATCTATGGTTAGATGCCTTCCCTAACGCCAACCACCTTAAAATATGTACTAAGTGAATTGTATCGTGACACCAGCACCAGAGGAGATGTTAGATGATAATCCAGACGAAAGGGGTCATCTTAATCCCTACATTTTCTCCGTTTGATTGCCAACGCTATAAGCTCAGATCACCCAAAATATTTACTTTTAGTGTTACAGTGCTTGTACAGGACAGGTCTTTTATATTATGGCATATGGCCAATTAACTTGGTCCTGTGTCATCTATTTTGTGATGTTTTCAGTTTCTGATTATATATATATATATATATGGTAAATATCTTTAAGTCGTTTGGAAGCTACGACAATGCAAATGGGTAAATCTCCGGGTAATAAGTAACAA
>OZ024752.1:39540193-39550193 GCA_964016885.1 Eledone cirrhosa | reverse complement strand
TTTAGCTGTACACCCTTTAGGTGACATCCTCCTTAGTGAAGTACGAACTGATGGCTACCAGGCATTAATTCGCTGCAGTTTAAGAGGAGATATAAAGTTCTTCTACCAAGGAATTGACAGTAGTTTAAAATGTCCGTCTGGTGTTTCAGTAGATCAAAATGGATATATTTACGTAGCCTGTAGGCTAAGAAATGAAATTTATTGCATTACGTCAACGGGGAAGCTCCACACCATTCTAAAAACGAAGCCAAATGCAATTTCGAATCCTGGATCTATTTTTGTCACTCCTGACGGATCAAAGCTACTTTTAACTGAATTTGGATCGGAAAATGTGAAAGTCTTCGATATATTGTCTATCGATGGCTCCCAAAACGATTTGGATTCATCTGAACAAGGGTCATAGATTTTACGGTTCTCCTTTTTATTATTATTTTGTTTTTATTTGTTGTTATTTTGCGGCAATACAAACCCTCGTCTCTTTAAAATTTCATTTTTATGTGTATATAGTATTTGTAAAATATACAATTGTTTTTAAATTTATAGGGAAATGCTTAAATGACCTGTTTTTTGTATATATAATTAAAAAAATTTCAATTTCAACTGTTTAAAAATATCGGACCGCACTAAATATAATTGTATTATTAACGGACCATGCTAAAGATTAAAGAATATCGTTAAAGTGCCATTTTATATAGGTCGTTAATATTAAAGCTTCAATGTCTGTTGTAACACAACGCCGAAATACTTTTCATGTCATTTGATAAACTAAGGTAGTTGTATTTTTTTCCGCTTTTTTAAAAATGTTTTTATTAAGCTCAAGTAATCAAAGATAAACTTTGTGAGCTATAATTTGCACGATCAGCCATACGCTTTCTTTAAGGGTTGCGTAATTGTTTTCTGAAACTGAATATCACAGAACTGGGCAATTTTCGTTTGGCAAAGGCTTGCTTCGCGGTCTTAAATGTTTTAAAATCATTTAGTATTTTCAAAATCATTTGAGAAAATGTTTGATGTATAGATTTCTATTTTGTTGAGGCATGACCGTGTAGTTAAATTCATTTCGCAACTATGTAGTTCACGGTCCTTTACCCTCTCCGCAATACTTTGAGCAAGTCGTTTCTACCATAACTGTATACTACCATTATTATTTTGAGTGGCAGGGCGATGAATTGGCAGAATCGGTAGAGAGTTGGACATGTTTGGTGGCATATAGTTATGACTCTTTGCATTGAGTTCAAATCCTGTCGAAGATAGTGTTGCTTTTCACCCTTACGGGATCGATAAAATAAAGTACCAGTAATACACTAAGGTCAATTTAATCGACTTTGCCCTCCCCCCAAATTGCTGTCTTGTGCCTATAGTAGAAATCATTATTGGCAGTATCAGTAATGTCGGACGCCATGCTTTGCAGCATAGAGTTACGGCGCTTTACCTTCTGAGTTCAAATCCCGCCGAGTTTAACTTTGCCTTTCATCCTTACAAGGGGAATAAAATAAAGTACCAGTAAATTACTGGGGTCGAGTTAATCGACTTTTCCCCTCCCCTAAAAATTGTTGACCTTGTGCCAAGATCAGAAACATTATTATTATCGTTAGAACGTCGGACATTATACTTTGTGGCATAGTTACGGCCCTTTGCATTCTGAGTTCAAATCCGCCATACG
Organism: Eledone cirrhosa; assembly: GCA_964016885.1. Classification (NCBI taxonomy): domain Eukaryota; kingdom Metazoa; phylum Mollusca; class Cephalopoda; order Octopoda; family Eledonidae; genus Eledone; species Eledone cirrhosa. Next base: position 39,548,530 of record OZ024752.1, on the reverse strand, counting down.
GGGCCATATGGGGCTTGTGGAAGCTGGTCCGTCGCGGCCGAGGCAGCTTTGAGCGATCTTGGGGTTGGTGGCGGTGCGTTCCAGAGATTCCTCTGCAGGCGCACTCTTTGTAACACCATGGCGATGTTACGTGATTGAACACGCCCTCGGGGCGCCTCCTTTGCTTTGTTTTAGACCTTTCGGGCCCATCGATGGCGACCTCCCGTAGGATCTCACCTTGGCCGAGCTCGCCCCCCCCCCCCCCTCCTGGGCACGTTTCTCGCTTTTCTCAGCCAGTTCCTTGGAATAACTGGCGATACGTCTTGCGTTCGACTCGTCGGGGTGTCGGTGCCGCATGTGCTGCGACACTCCGGACACCGTGGCAAAGACCCTACCACAAAGGCCGCAACTCTCGGACCCAGCCGGCTGTTGGTTGAATCAACCGGCAGCCACGCGAAGCTATCGTTCCTTGGTGCAGACAAGGGATCGGGTCCGTACTACAGTAAGACAGCCGATCCCATCGGACTCAAACTTTATTCCCACTATCGTGGTCCGTAGCGGAACGGGTGGCCGCTTCACCCTCGACTACGGCACCCACATCTTGGCGCTCTCCGGGAACCAGCTCCCCCGCCACCTGGCTGTGGATCCCGCCCCTGAGTGCGCCGATCGCGCGACAATGGCCCCGGATGACGCCGAGTCGGACACGCTTATTCCGAACCGGGTTCCGTTGCTGCACTTTTTTGTTTGTTTGTTTTTAATCAACGTAGACAACCTAGAAAAATTACCGGTTTTCCATCCCCTCCCGCTTATTCCACCCCTACCCTCTATTATTTGGGACCCGAGAGTAAATTAAAATAAATTATTGGAGGGGGGTTTAAAGCACCAAAAACCCCTTTAGTGCCGGAAGGCTTTTATAGGGATTTTGTGTAACGTATTTTCTATTTCATTTTTCTTTAATATTTGAATTTCCCCTGGAACGTTGCTAACTTTTATCTTTCTGAGTTAAATAAAATAGCACTTCAATACTGGGAAGAGATATATGAGGGTCGGCCTGAAAAGGTCGTAGGCTGACCAAGATACTCTCATGGAACGATCAAATTAGGTTTATTTTTCTCCCTAGAAGGAAACAATGCAGTTATTCAATAAGAAGAGTTGAAATTAATGCATGCACGATTTCACAGCTCTAGCATCACTCCTTCATAGTCGCCTATGAACTTTTCCGGTGACCCTTCTATAATGTAGCTTTGGTTTTTATAGCCTTTCTCTTTTTATTTATTTATTTTTTTCTTAAATTTTAACTTTTGAACCTTTTTGTTTTTTTTGTGTTTTTTGTTGTTGTTTTTATCCCCCCCCCCCCTCCTCCTCACTGTATAAAACCTACAATCTAGATATTGATGATTAAGCAGCCCTATAATCAATTGCACGGCAGTGAATTGGCAGTTGTTAAAAAGTCAGATAGAACACTTTGCGGTATTCTTTTCGGCTTTCTGTAGTTCTGAGTTCAAATCCGATCGAGGTTAACTTTGCCTTTCATCCATTCGAGGTCGAAAAAGAAAGTACCAGTCTATTACTAGGGTAGATTATTCCTCTATATCTCTTCCCTCACTTTCATTCTCTCGCTCTCACTATACTTCTCTGGTTTAAAAAAATAAAAAAAATAAAAATACTGTATTCATCAGTCCTTGAGAGATGAGCTGTGCCAGGTTTTAAAATGTCTTAGAAATGCTGTATGTTAATACGGCACACTCGGGACTCCCTTTCGGAATTATGGAACCATACATATATACATACATAGTCACAGCTGGAATGCAATTGATTATCTCGTTTTTTTTTTAAATATCTAAAATAACAATGGTCCAACGTAATTTCCAAGGCTGCAAATATGACTTTCAACCATTCCCTTGAAGATTCGTTCATTGTCTTTTAACCCTTTAGCATTTACATTACTTTATATTTACTAAGGGCGGTGGATTGTATAGGTAGAGCGTCGGACACCATGTTTTGCAGTATAGAGTTACGGTCCTTTATGATCCAGCTCAAATCCCGCTGAGGTAAACTTTGCCTTTCATCCTTACCGTGTCGATAAAATAAAGTACCAGTAATGCACTGGGTTAATTGCTGGCCTTGTGTCCAAAAAGAAACAATTACTTTATATTTACTGTTGGATTGGCAGTATTGGTAGAGGGTCGGACGCCATGCTTTACGCATAGTTACGGCCCTTTCCATTCTGAGTTCAAATCCCGCCGAGGTCAACTTTGCCTTTCATCCTTACGGAGTCAATAAAATAAAGTACCAGTAATGTACTGGGTTATTGCTGGCCTTGTGCCAAAGGTAGAAACAATTATATTTTCATGGTAAATACTTTAATTCACATAATATGGAATCTATGAGATTTTGATATTATTTATTTTGAGAACAATACTCTAACATCAGTATGAGTGGCCACTTACAGCCGGTTTGAACAGAAAGAGGTGAGGGAATTCTGGCGGGATATGGCCGGTTTAAATGGTTAAGAGTTAAACCGCAGTTGCAACCAGTTGTACAGGGAGAGGCATAAAAATCTCCCACTTTTTTTCTTTCTTTTTTTTTATATATCCCTTTCAAAACGTGGGAGATCTTTATTCCCCAGCCTCGATCGAACTGGTCTATGATCAAATGGTACTCAAACTTTTTTTTTTTTTATTTACCAATCATTCAAGGAAGTATCTAAGCGTCAAAACACACCTTACTGTGAATCGAATCCATACCTTGTATGTTTTATGATGTTAACAAATAATATAATGAATGGCTCACTCTATGTATTTGTAAACTAGATGTTAATCAATAACGAAGCTTTACAGTGAATAATTAGAGCAATATCTAAAACATCGGTTTAAACAAACAGCTACATGGCTGCTTGACTTTGAAGAAATAGCAGCTCTCTCTCTCTCTCTCTCTCACTCTCTCTCTCTCTCTTCCTCTCTCACTCTCTCCTTCCCCCTCTCTCTCTCTCTTGTTGACTGAATTAACTGGTGCTTTATTTTATCGACCCAGTAAGGATGAAAGGCAAAGTTAACCTCGGCAGGATTTGAACTCGGGCCGTAAAGGGCCGTAACTCTTTGCTGCAAAGCATGGCGTCCGACCCTCTACCGATACTTCCAAACCACTGCCAGTTGGCTATATAATTGTTTCTACTTTAGGCACAAGGCCAGCAATTACCCCAGTGCATTACTGGTACTTTATTTTATCGACCCCTTAAGGATGAAAGGCAAAGTTAACCTCGGCGAGATCTGAACTCAGAATGGAAAGGGGCGTAACTCTATGCGTCAAAGCATGGCGTCCGACCCTCTACTGATACTGCCAATCCACCAGTTGGCTATATAATGGTTTCTGATTAGGCCAACAATTTGAGGGTAGGGGAAAGTCGATTAAATCGACCCCCAGTGCGTTACTAGTAATTTATTTTATCGACCCCAAAAGGAAGAAAGACAAAATTATCTTCAGCGGGATTTGAACTCCGAATGTAAAGGAACATAACTCTATTCTGCAAAGCATGGTGTCCGGCGCTCTACCGATATTGCCAGTCCACCACCCACCCATGAGTTAATAATGGCTTATGATTTAGACACAAGGCCAACAATTTTGAGTGAAGGGGAAAGTCGATTAAATCGACCCCAGTGCGTGACTGGTACTTTATTTTATCGACCTCGGAAGGATAAAAGGCAGAACTAACCTCGGCAGGATTCGAACTCGGAACTTGAAGGAACGTAACTCTATGCCGCAAAGCATGCCAATCCAGCACCCTCCTGTCACTTAATAATTGTTTCTACTTTAGGCACAAAGCCAGCAATTTAGGGGGAAGGGGAAAATCTATTAAATGGATACCAGTGTATTACTGGTGCTTTATTTGTCGACCCGTAAATATGAGAGGCAAAACTAACCTCGGCAGGATTCGAACTCAGAACATAAAGGAATGTAACAGTATGATACTACTACCAATCCACCACCCTCCTCTGACTTAATAGTACTAATGCAAAACCAGTTTGACATCTAAAAAAAGTCGGTTGGCCACTGTTATGAACCTTCTACAATCTGTGACTCAAACAGGTCAAGAAAGAAGTTGTACGTACGTACTATCAGTGCATGGCTTATTTACAAGAGATAACTGCGGGGTGGAGGTCGCTGAATATGGATATTACATTGTAACTAACTGAAATGATTAAAATAGAAAAGAAAACAAGACACTAACATCGAGTACAATTATTAGTATTTACTAACACAAAACAGAATCGCCAGAACTTACAACTGACCAATTTCTGGCACTATATATATATATATATATATATGTATACAGACGTACAGTAGCATGTATATATATATATACATACATGCACACACATATATATGTACGTATGGGTTTACCGAACATTTATTATACTGCTCGGTTTGTTTGTAAACAAACAGCCCGAATTATTAGCCGTACAGTGTTCGGCAACCATCGTTGCCATTTTGTTCAACACTGACAAAGGAACGATGAACTAGTTTCTAGCTTATTAGCTGTCATCAGCACCGTATACCTGCCTGTCAGTTGTTTGAAAGTATATACTTTCCTTATGCATATTAACGGCTGAGCAGCCTAATTTGCATATGGAGTGAGTTAGTCGGCCGGGCGCACTGAAAACGCCCAGCCAGTGGCATGGCGTTATCTTATGGCTAAAACAGCATGGCGTGCTGTGACCAGCGGCGCCGAATAGACGCCCGACAGACTGGTCGGCCAGGGTGACATACAGGGTATCCATAAAATGTATATACACTTTGAGTAGAATACTGTTGAAGTGAGTATACATTTTTTTTTGGGGGGGGGACACTTAGTGGGTGTGGGTGTATATATATATATATATATATAGGAACAAATAAGACCCCGACGGCTGAGCTCAAGCCGTTTCGACGGCTAGCCGTCGAAACGGCTTGAGCTCAGCCGTCGGGGTCTTACTTGTTCCTATTACCCACTCTACTACCCTAAGTATTGAGTACTTTGGTGCGTTATGGTCCACCTGATTCCTTACCACATTTCCTTCGTTATATATATATATATATATATATATTGTTATATATATATATATATTGTTATACTATATAAATAATATGTCGGACTTTATATCTCCTCTTAAACTGCAGCGAATTAATGCCTGGTAGCCATCAGTTCGTACTTTGTGAAGGCGTGTGGCTGAGTGGTTAGAGAATTGGATTCGCAATCGTAAGGTTGTGAGTTCGATTCCTGGACAGGGCGATGCATTATGTCCTTGAGCAAGACACTTTATTTCACGTTGCTCCTTCTACCTGGAGTTGCGACCGATAGATAGTATTAGCAATTTGAAAGACCAACGGAAATATTGTTTCGTCGGTCCGATTTGACGAAAGTCGATCGTTCCTTTATATATTTTATATATTAAATAAAGTATATGATGCAATATTGATTCTTTGTTGATTACTCTAGTGCTTTTACATGTTGTGTACAGAAACGTTAACACAACGAGCTAAATTCTTTCCAGATTAAATCGCACCTATGTTGACTTGTACCCCACCCAAAGTCAATTGAATAATTTTTTTTTTTTTTTGACAAGTCTTAAACGTTTAATTAATAGAAATCAAAAAAAGGAAATAAGAACTACTAAGATAGAGATCTGACACAACTGTATTAAATGATGGTGGATTGGCAGTATAGGTGGAGGATCGGACGCCATGCTTTCCAGCATAGTTACGTCCCTTTACGATCTGAGTTCAAATCCCGCCGAGGTTGACTTTGCCTTTCATCCTTACGGGGGTCGATAAAATAAAAGTACCAGTAATGCACTGGGTAATTGCTGGCCTTGTGCCTAAAGGTAGAAACAATTAAATGATATATACACAAGGTACACTATTGAGTCTATATATAAACAGACTCATTAACTGTTTAATGAACACAGCCAACAAGGATATGGTCCAAACATTGAAGAGCCGAACTTCCACTGTCATCGCCTCCATCTCTCTCGCCTTCCCCATCTCTCTGTATAGTGAGAAAATGGGGTCCCACGTGTTGGCCGCCTCCCCACAGCCCCGGCGGACAGAATGGAGAAGGCGTTTCCCCGGAGGATGGTAAGGGAGATGCACTGGAAGAACCATTCCAACCCGTGAGGCTCACACCTGCGGCTGGCCAACTCAGCGCCTACGGTGGTGAATAGGTAGCCTTAGGGCCAAGGACACCAGAAGTCTCCACTGCCAAGGGCACGGCCGCGAACCTGTCGGAGAGCGACCGGTTCTAACAACAACACTACAGATATTTAAAAACGGAAAATGAAGGAAAAGGCAAGTGCTCTATGGTCACAGAAAAATGGGAGATGGAGGGAGAAGTTGATGAGCTCTAGGCCTAGGGTGCAGCGATGTTTCCCTTTACGATCTGAGTTCAAATCCCGCCGAGGTTGACTTTGCCTTTCATCCTTACGGGGTCGATAAAATAAAGTACCAGTAATGCACTGGGTAATTGCTGGCCTTGTGCCTAAAGTAGAAACAGTTATATATATATATACCTTGTTTCTAAATTCTAATTCTCTTCCTTTTTATGTAGCAACGAATTCCATTATCATTGACTACAGTTAAATAACCAAATAATTGTATACATTGGATAATGATAATTCCGAATGAAATTTTCACGATTATAATTAAAGGGCGGTGGATTGGCAGTATCGGTAGAAGGTCGGACGCCATGCTTCGACGCATAGAGTTACGGCCCTTGCCATTCTGAGTTCAAATCCCGCTGAGGTTAACTTTGCCTTTCATCCTTACGGGGTCGATAAAATAAAGTACCAGTAATGCACTGGGTAATTGCTGGCCTTGTGCCAAAAGTAGAAACAATTATAATTAAAGGAATTTATTGATGAGCTACTTATTAACGTCTAAAGACCTGGTCTTTAATTTGGTGAGATTTACAATCAGATCTTAGAAGTAAAATCGTTGCGTGTATTTCGATTAAAATGTCGTCTGTATATGAAATCAAAATACAAATATTCATATTTTATATTAAGAGTTCTGACAGTATGTCCAATTGATATCTAACCGCGATGTTTTATACTTTTACCTATAAATATCCATAGATATTTCGTTTCTGAATTTGTTTAGCAAGATTCTTTATCTGAAATCGTGTGTTGAAACCGATATTGTTATACTTTGGGAGGGTCATGTTACCAATAAGAAACACACGCACCAGTTGCTTTCACTTCAATTTATTATAATAAATTTATAATAAATTTATAAATTTATTATAATAAATTGAAGTGAAAGCAACTGGTGCGTGTGTTTCTTATTGGCAACATGACCCTCCCAAAGTATAACAATATCCATAGATATGTATAGCTTAAATTATTAATCATTGTTATTACTATTGTTTAGTATATATTTTTTCTTTTTAGACATACGGAGTGTCCACTTATAAAATTTGATAACAGATTTGTTAAAACTGTTCATTGAGAAGTTGTGGGAATAGACTAGCTAGGTAAATAAACATGCCCGAATTAAACTAAGAAGTTTTTTCTTGGTGAGAAATAATCTATAACATTCCTTGAACACTATATTCATTGTATCTGTTGGTTGCAGAAACATAACACAAGAAAAATATTCCAGTTTGCCATAATGCAAGATATTTGTTAATATTTCAGAACTTAGTCAGCATATATGAATTTGTTACATGCAGGCCCACACATACACAACAATATGTTTCTCGTTGAATGTATGCGCCATTTTATTTATTTTATTCATCTGAAATAAAAAATCTTTAGACAATACCATTGTGTATATTAGGTGTATGTATTCGAGAAGATGTTTTTCTGGTGATGATCGTAGTGGGTGGTTGGTGAGTTTTCTATACATTCCTGAAACAATGTTTCTTGCTATCAAAAAATCGACAATCGGATTTACGTCATGGTAAACAGACGATCACAAAGAAAATAGAAATTCCAGTTTGATATAAGCTACACCTTATAACTTTGAGTAACATTTTTCGTGGACGTAATTTTCCGCCTCCACTTACTAGATGAAGCGAAACGCAACTTTTTCATTGAAAACTAATCTTAGTAAATTCAATATGGAAGCGAGGTGAAGCTAGTTGTCTGAGAAAGCCGATGACCGGACTAAATACCGACATTATTTAGTTTTGTCTTACTTTCTTACTATACCGAATCTCATTATAGTTGACTTTGACTTACAACTCACTTGATGATATTACTAAGACATTTTATGTTTTAGTAATATCATTCATCATCATCATCATCTTCAGCCCTGGAAAGTCCGTTGTTCAGCATGGACCTTACCCGAGCTGCACCCTTTTTGCTGATCCTGAGCCATTCA
>OZ024752.1:39522693-39530193 GCA_964016885.1 Eledone cirrhosa | reverse complement strand
AGATAAAAAACATAGTTTATAAATGTACAGTTAAAACTAATGATAATATATTCAACTATGTCGGTGCCACTTCTACAGAATTTAAATTTCGCTGGAATAACCACAATTATTCTTTTAGAAGATCTGACAAAAAATATATGGAATTTAAAAAGCAGGAATATAGACTATTCATTATCTTGGAAAACGATTTCGAAAGCACCTGCTTTCCGAAACACGGCATTATCAAAATTCTGTAAATTATGTATTGAAGAAATTTTTTATATAATTAATTGTAAAAACTCTATTAATCTTAGGACAATTAGAACAGAAATATTTAGTTGTTGCAAACATCGCCAAAATTCTACATTCAGAACTATATGTAAATTATAATATACTTATAATATTCCTATTAATCTCCAAAATGATCTTATCTGCTCTAACATTTTATATCTCTAAATCATAATATCTTTAAAATTTCTTATAATATATATATATATGTGTATGTATATTTATGTACTTCTACATTATGTACTTCTATATAATTCTAATTTTAATTTTAATTTTAATTCTTTTAAATTCTTTAATTCTTTTTTCTTAATTTTTTTTTTTTTCTAATGACACCCTCTAAAGCTTTATTTTTATAATGACACCCTCTAAAGCTAATTTTTAAATGTAGATTAATAGCCATTAACTGTTTTTAGTAAAGTATGTCCTATTCAGGATGGTGTTTAATTATTCATATTTCTTTAGAATAAATAATTAATCCCACACTAGCGATTAATAAAAAATTGGAGTTATCTTTCCTTCTTTCAATCATAACATTTTTTATACATACTCCGTTAATTTAACATTATAAATTCTAACTACCTATTTAACATTATAAATTGTAACTACCAATTTATTTACATAAAAGTTTTAATCCCTAGCAACCTATATTAGGAACAAACACCTATTTATTTTACTTATTTATTTATAAATCAACATCCCTCGTAACTCATATTATAATCAAACCATCCTTTAAAAAAAACACATATGCTATTATTAAAATACATATATAGATATTTATATATTATTATAATAAGATAAATAATTCTCCATATAAATATAGATAAATCTCTGAATATATTTTCCATAAATTAACGTTCAAGTGGTCTTCCTTTTCCTTTTTCTTTCTTCTTTAATAATTTTAGTTTGATAATTTATATAGCTTCGTTAAATTAACAATATTCTGAAAACATCCTCAATGTTGAAAATTTTTGAATCCACAAATTATTCTAATCTCACAACTTGAAAATAAAATTTTCAACATCCTCCATAACTCATATTTGTTTATATAAACAATCAATGCATACGCAAATTATTAATATACATAACGATATTTATATACATATAACCTGTGCTAATCCAATAAGATAAAAATACTTACAACCATAATTCTTCATATAATTTTATAACTCATAATATAAGTAACAAAAATCTTTTCCCCCAAATTAACGTTATTATTTTCTCTTTCTCTTTCATCCTTACGGGGTCGATAAAATAAAGTACCAGTAATGAACTGGGTATTTGCTGGCCTTGTGCCAAAAGTAGAAACAATTATTTTCTCTTTCTCTTCTTCCCTTATCATAAATATTTAAATTTTCCATAGCGTCTAAAATAACGTTTTTTTTTGCATAATCATATTAATAATTTTAAATATCTGACTTTTCTCCTCTCTTCCCTTCACTTTCCAAGGATAACTTGAACCGTTAAGGTATATTATCCTTGGTCATGTCAAATATTTATAAAACATTTTGTATTGTATCTGATGATAGCGTACCAAAATTTTTGGTACCCTTGAAATATATATAATAGAATAAATATGGTTTTATAAATATAGTTTACATTTATTTAATATCAATTGTATATATATATACCCTTCCACCACCTGTTTACCCCCCTTTTAATTTCAGTTTATTTTGATCATGCCTTTATTTTTAAATGTTCTCATTCCTTGTATTTTGATCATGCTTTATTTTTATTTATTATTTATTATATTTTTGTCTTTATTTGTTAATTTTTCATTCGCACCGTTTCCTTTCGCTATATGTCTCTCCACCACTCCCCTACACACCTTTTGAACTCTTACCTGAAGAAGGGCTTATGCCCGAAACGTCGTCCTCCACCTACCCCCCACTCTCCTGAGCGTGAATCTAATAAACATTTGTCGTACTGCCTCTCTGTTCTGTCCCTGTTCAATTTTTTATTATATATATATATATATATATATATATATATATATATATATATATATATATATTAAAATAACAGTTTAAAGTTTAAGCAAAGAATCGCTGCTTTCACCCTTAACGTTAAGGGTGAAAGCAGCGATTCTTTGCTTAAACTTTAATCTGTTATTTTAATAAATATTTGCTCTACGGTTCTTATATATCTGATATATATTTATCCTTATCGAGCCCTCTTTGGATTTTAGTCTTCAAATTTATTATTATTACTATATATATATATATATATATATATATATATATATATATATATATATATAATAAATTACACACGCGCACGCATGGCCTCTTTGCCCACCATAAAGTTAACCCCCATGACTACCGATGTGTTTCGGGAAAACCTTAACGCTTTCTTCAATAACCAAGGCCTCAGAATAACTATAAATCTGAGTTTAACTAAGGCCAACTTCTTAGATGTAACTCTCGATTTAGAAACCTCCCTTTATTATCCGTACCACAAACCTAACGAATCCCTTAGATATATAGACGTTAACTCGAATCACCCCAAGAACATCACAGATAATTTAGTTAAAAGTGTCTCCCTTAGGATCTCTGGCCTCTCCGCCAAGGAGGATATCTTTAGGGCCGCGGCCCCCTATTACAACGAAGCCCTAGCCCGTAGTGATTTTAAAGATAAGATCTCTTATCGCAGAATAGCCCCACGCCCACCCAGGAGGAATAGGAAGAGGCTAATTAGCTGGTACACCCCCCCCCCCGCTTCAACCGCGAGGTATCTACACTTATAGCAAACAATTTATTTAATCTATTGCACAAACACTTCCCACCCACCATAGGTACTACACCATCGTTAATAAGAATACTCTCTTACTCCACTACACCAAATCTAGCTAGGAACTTAACAATATTAATATTACTGAGTTAAATAAGTCTAGTACCTCCGAAACCCATCCCGGTACTGAGGTCCTGTGCAACTGCCACGATAAGGCTGCATGCCCCTTCAGCAATAAATGCCTTACAAAGGATATTGTGTACAAATGTGATGTCATCTCAGGCTCTGATGAAGAGAGAAAGACGTATATCGGGATGACCTCCAACAACTTTAAGACCCGCTGGTACGCACACGCGCATTCTTTTCGACGCCCGGTCAAGTCCAACCAAACAACACTCGCCGCCCATGTCTGGGACCTAAAAAGGAACTCCACCCCCTTTACGCTCAAATGGAAACTACTCCAGAGACCGCGGTCTTACACAGGAGGCCATAATTGTTGTGATCTTTGTATTTCCGAGAGTTACAAAATCCTATACGCCAAAGGATCCTTACTCAATAGACTCTCAGAACACTGCCCGAATTGCATGCACAAAAACTATGCAACTTACAAGTCATATAGACCAGTTCTTCCCTCCGAACGATGATCCCATGAGACAACGGAATTGGCATTAAACATTAAACACACTCCCCCGAGCCCCTCTCCCATCCCAACCCTACCTTCGTTTTGTTACCTTTCAAACTTATAACTTATACTTTACTTTTCTCTACTTGTATTTTATGTTACTTAATTTTAATTTATGTTATTTGATGTTTTTTGATATCTTGATTGTTTCCTTAAATTTTCCCCTTTGTGTATTTTTATGTGTTTATATGTGTGTGTATATATATATGTATATATATGTATATGTGTGTATGTGTGAATGTGTATATGTATGTATGTATATCTATATATGTGTGTATGTGTGTGTGTGTGTGTATATGTGTATGTATGTATATGTGTATGTATGTATATGTATATATGTGTATGTGTATGAATATGTATATATGTGTATGTACATGTGTATATATATGTATATATATATATGTGTATGTGTTTTTATATATATATATGTATATATGTGTGGGTGTGTGTATGTATGTGTGTATGTGTGTATATATAAATATATATATGAGTATATATGTGTACTTGTGTATATGTGTGTGTGTATGTATGTATATGTATGTGGGTATATATATATATATATATATAAGAGGGTGTTATAGTTTGCTTGAAGCATTGTGAAATGTGTAAAATACGTAGTTAAGAAAGCCACAACAATGCAGAGGGAAATCTCGAGGTAGGAAGTGAAAGATAGATAGGAAAAACAGGTGAAAGTGAAAATTGAGAGAGACAAAGATGAAAACAAAACAAAGGTAGAAGGGTTACCGTAGTAGAGATTTAATCCCAATATTTCGGGCTCACGCCCATCAACGGGGGAAAGTTCCAAAAGGGGGGGAACAGGCCAAGCGGAGAAAGTTGTGATGTCGTTAAGACAGGAATGCCGTTATGGGGAGAAAATTATTTAAAATTTAAACGAGGGAAAGAATGCGCGTGGGCGTGATAGGCTGTGGCAAAAGCTACTGACCAAATGGGTTAAATCAAGAGGGTGCGCTAGCGTGTGAAAGCCGTAAGATATGTGTGTGTAAATATATATGTGTGTGTGTAACTGTGTGTGTATAAGTGTAAGTGTGTATATGTGTGAGTGTGTGTGTGTGTGAAAGATAGTGGGCTGTAGAAGCTGGAAATCAAAGGGTGTGAAAGGTGGTAAGTTGTAAAAACATGTGTGCGTGTATAAATATAGATGTGTGTGTGTATGCGTATGGGTATGCATATACGTGCGTGTGTGTGAAGATAGCAGGCCGTAGGCTGTGAATGGTCACTATGGTTAAGTTAGCCATGTCAGCTCATTTCTCTCAGCCCGGTTGTTAAGTGGGGGTCTGAGGTTCTTAATAACAAGTGCTTCCTTTATCCTTAAGGATCCGATGCTGCGTTCAGTCGCTAGGACTGTGACCAAGGGTCTACCCTGTGGGTTTCCGCATTTAAGGATGTGTTTACGGAAGGAAGATGCGTTGGTGTTGATATGTTCCTTGATACGAACATGTAGGGGTCGGATGGTGCTACCTATGTAAAACTTGTTACATTTATCGCATTGAATCTTATATACGACATAGGTGCGTAGGCAATCTGCCCCCCGTATCGAGCAGTTGCTGAGGGAACACGTCCCATCTGACTCGTCGGGTTTGTTGGAGAGGCATCTTCGCAGCGAAGGTCCTGTGTGGGCCAAATGTATGTCAAGTCCCTCCGTCCGTATGGCCCTGCGGATGGCGTTCGTGGTATATTCACTCAGGTGGGGGATTTTAAAGAAGCACCTGCTATTATTTACTTTTCTAGTGGGTGTCTGTCTATTGGGTCTGGGGTCTCTAATTCCGTTAATCAGTCGCTTGGGATAACCATTAGATCTGAGTAGATTACGGAATTGCGTGGTATGGGTGAGACCACCCATCGGGTCGCTGCATCTGTTAGTGATCCGTGTCAGTTCATTTAGGACATTGCCTCTCTTAGCGTTGTTGGGGAGGGCTGAGTATATATATATGTATATATATTTATATGTATATATATATGTCTGTAATATATATATATATATATATATATATTTCATATATATATATATATGAATAAAATTAGTCCTTCATCAGTGATCTTCCAGCCTTCATTGGTATTTCATCGCTTACACACACATACAGATATGCATACACACATACGCATACACACATATACACACACACATATATACCTATATATATATATATAGTAATAATAATAAAATTGAAGACTAAAATCCAAAGAGGGCTCGATAAGGAAAATATATATCAAATATATAAGAACCGTAGCGCAAATATTTATTAAAATAACAGATTAAAGTTTAAGCAAAGAATCGCTGCTTTCACCCTTAACGGGATCTTCTGAAACTAACAAAGTCAATCTGTAAACGCAGAACTGGATATTTCAAAAAACGTTGCAACCGGAGGAAGACAGGAAGACGATACTTTGGTTGAAAATTGCAAACTCGACTGTCACCACATATCATGAACCTGAAGATTGCGAAAGCATGAAAGTACTTGTTCAATTAACACTTAGAATTTAATATTCTATCATACTATTTCATTATAATACCATATTATATATATTTTAAAGGATTGTAAATAAAACGAGTAAATCAGACAAAGTTGGAATTCCTCTTATTAATATAATCTTCTATACACAATCATACACACCCGTGTATATTTACCTATCTATATCTATCTATATATATATATATATATATATATATATATATATATATATATATATATATATGTAGGAGGTGAGTTTTATTGTAGTACAATAAAGCAATGCAGATATCGGATAAGAAGCACTCTACAGTTTGTAGGACTGGAGTATACATAATATATAAGATCAAAAGATGGTTGAAAGAGTTCCATGTATTTTATTATGCGCATTTCATGATATATATGTTGATTCAAAACTGCACTATTCACAAGTGTTTTTTAACCTTCATATCATGTCCTCCTATTTTATCTGATGAAAACACAAATATTATTGCATGATGATATTTGTTTTTGAAATGCGCATAATAAAATACATGGAACTCTTTTAACCATCTTTTGATCTTATATATATATACATTACACATGTCACATACATACATATATATATATATATAGATAATTTAATATATCAACTAACATAAGCGCACAGATGCACGCCCATGCCAGCAAATACACAGGTTATGTCATAGTACCTAGGTGGTTCAATGCAGGAGAATGCAGAACAATAATATAAAGGACGTAAAATAAGAAAATATTTTTAAAAAAAAATTTAAAAAAATTTTTTTTACTTACTTAAATTTTCACTCCAACTAATTAGTTTCTGCAATGGGATAAAGACAGTTACGTAATCCAACTGTCGAGAATTCATTGCGTCATCAGGGAGTCTATTCTCAGTTAAGTCTCCAGGCAATGCGCGGACACTGGCGGCTCATATAAAAATAATAATAATTCGGTAGATCGAACAGCTTGCGAGGACTGGATTCTATGTACCGAAATTCTCACTGCTTCAAGTCAAATGGCCGATTCTAAAGAATCAATCACGTGACACAGAGGCTAGTTAGAAGGAATGGGATGGTAAGATGACTGACGCCTACTAACACCCCAAAAAAAATTTTTTTAGAAGTGGTTTTGACAAGTTTGCTCGACAAATCAGTGATTTGGAGATAAATATAGATAATTTAATATATCAACTAACATAAGCGCACAGATGCACGCCCATGCCAGCAAATACACAGGTTATGTCATAGTACCTAGGTGGTTCAATGCAGGAGAATGCAGAACAATAATATAAAGGACGTAAAATAAGAAAATATTTTTTAAAAAAAATTTTAAAAAATTTTTTTACTTACTTAAATT
>OZ024752.1:39512693-39515193 GCA_964016885.1 Eledone cirrhosa | reverse complement strand
GGAACGGGAAGATGGTCATGCTGCCATCTGGCCTTTTTGCCGTCCCCTCGATCCAGCCCCACCGGCTCGAGCTGGGAAGGGAAGCCTGCAGCGTCCAAGCCAAGCTTAATAACCTCGTTGAGGGCAGCATGGCATGGAATGCGGCCGGCACTGTGGCGACAGGAAAGCGGGTATGCGATTGTTTCCACGCAGTCATACATACACATGGTATGAAAAAGACAAGGTTGAGGCATGAAAGAAAAAGCAACAATATACAAACGTGTTCCTATCTGGTGGTGTTTCAAAAATGAAAAGATTTAGAAAAGAATGAATCCATATTTTCTTTTCTGTTTGTTTTTGTATTTGTCTTTGTTTTTGTTTTTGTTTTTGTCTTTGTTTTTGTTTTTGTGGGAGAGGGTGGGGAGAATGGAGGAGGGGGGGTTCTAAGGCAAAAGAATTATGTAATTATGAGCCATTTTTTTTTATTACGCTTAATTATTTTCATTGTCCTTAAGAGCGATTGTGTGTGTGTGCGCGCGTGTGTGTGTTTAGTGTGTGTGTGTGTGTGAGAGAGAGAGAGAGAGAGAGAGAGATTGAGACAGAGAGGGAGAGAGAGGGAGGCAGACAGGGAGAGAGAGAGAGAGAGAGAGAGAGAGAGAGAGAGAGGGAAGCAGACAGGGAAAGAGGAGAGAGGGAGAGAGAGAGAGAGGGAAGCAGACAGGGAAAGAGGAGAGAGAGAGAGAGAGAGAGAGGTGTGAGAGAGAAAGAGAGAGAGAGGTGTGTGTGTGAGAGAGGGATGTGTGTTTGAGAGAGAGATGTGTGTGTGTGAGAGAGATGTGTGTGTGTGTGAGAGAGATGTGTGTGTGAGGGATGTGTGTGAGAGAGATGTGTGTGTGTGAGAGATAGATGTGTGTGTGTGTGTGAGAGAGATGTGTGTGTGTGAGAGAGATGAGTGTGTGAGAGAGATGTGTGTGTGTGAGAGAGATGTGTGTGTGAGAGAGAGATGTGTGTGTGAGAGATGTGTGGGTGCGAGAGAGAGATGTGTGTGTGAGAGAGATGTGTGTGTGAGAGAGAGATGTGTGTGAGAGAGATGTGTGTGTGTGAGAGAAATGTGTGTGTGTGAGAGAGAGATGTGTGTGAGAGAGAGAGATGTGTGTGTGTGAGAGAGATGTGTGTGTGAGAGAGAGATGTGTGTGAGAGAGATGTGTGTGTGAGAGAGAGATGTGTGTGAGAGAGAGATGTGTGTGTGAGACAGAGATGTGTGTGTGTGAGAGAGATGTGTGTGTGAGAGATGTGTATGTGAGAGAGATATGTGTGTGAAAGAGATGTGTGTGTGTGAGAGAGATGTGTGTGTGTGAGAGAGAGATGTGTGTGTGAGAGAGAGATGTGTGTGTGAGAGAGATGTGTGTGTGAGAGAGAGATGTGTGTGAGAGAGATGTGTGTGTGAGAGAGATGTGTGTGTGAGAGAGAGAGATGTGTGTGTGAGAGAGATGTGTGTGTGAGAGAGATGTGTGTGTGTGAGAGAGATGTGTGAGAGAGAGATGTGTGTGTGAGAGAGATGTGTGTGTGAGAGAGAGATGTGTGTGTGAGAGAGAGATGTGTGTGTGAGAGAGAGAGATGTGTGTGTGACAGAGATGTGTGTGAGAGAGAGATGTGTGTGTGACAGAGATGTGTGTGTGAGAGAGATGTGTGTGTGAGAGAGAGAGATGTGTGTGTGAGAGAGAGATGTGTGTGTGAGAGAGAGATGTGTGTGTGAGAGAGATGTGTGTATGAGAGAGAGAGATGTGTGTGTGTGAGAGAGATGTGTGTGTGTGAGAGAGAGATGTGTGTGTGAGAGAGAGATGTGTGTGTGAGAGAGAGAGATGTGTGTGTCTGAGAGAGATATGTGTGTGTGAGAGAGAGTTGTGTGTGTGTGAGAGAGAGATGTGTGTGTGAGAGAGAGAGATGTGTGTGTGAGAGAGAGATGTGTGTGAGAGAGAGAGATGTGTGTGTGAGAGAGAGATGTGTGTGTGAGAGAGAGATGTGTGTGAGAGAGAGATGTGTGTGAGAGAGAGAGATGTGTGTGTGAGAGGGAGATGTGTGTGAGAGAGAGATTGGTGTGTGAGAGAGAGATGTGTGTGTGAGAGAGAGATGTGTGTGTGAGAGAGATGTGTAGAGATGTGAGTGAGAGATTGTGTGTGAGAGAGAGATGTGTGTGTGAGAGAGAGATGTGTGTGAGAGAGAGATGTGTGTGTGAGAGAGATGTGAGAGAGAGATGTGTGTGTGAGAGAGAGATGTGTGTGTGAGAGAGAGATGTGTGTGTGAGAGAGAATGTGTGTGTGAGAGAGATGTGTGTGTGAGAGAGAGATGTGTGTGTGAGAGAGAGATGTGTGTGTGAGACAGAGATGTGTGTGTGAGAGAGATGTGTGTGTGAGGAGAGATGTGTGTGATCGTGAGATTGGAGAGATTGTGTGAGAGAGAGGGGGCAGAGATCGTGCGATGTGATGAGAGATGTGTGTGTGTAGAGGAGATGAGTGAGAGA
>OZ024752.1:39493113-39510613 GCA_964016885.1 Eledone cirrhosa | reverse complement strand
GTGTGTGTGAGAGAGATGTGTGTGTGAGAGAGAGATGTGTGTGTGAGAGAGATGTGTGTGTGAGAGAGAGATGTGTGTGTGAGAGAGAGAGATGTGTGTGTGACAGAGATGTGTGTGAGAGAGAGATGTGTGTGTGACAGAGATGTGTGTGTGAGAGAGATGTGTGTGTGAGAGAGAGAGATGTGTGTGTGAGAGAGAGATGTGTGTGTGAGAGAGAGATGTGTGTGTGAGAGAGATGTGTGTATGAGAGAGAGATGTGTGTGTGTGAGAGAGATGTGTGTGAGAGAGAGATGTGTGTGTGAGAGAGATGTATGTGTGACAGAGAGATGTGTGTGAGAGAGATAGATGTGTGTGTGAGAGGGAGATGTGCGTGAGAGAGAGGTGTGTGTGTGAGAGAGAGATGTGTGTGTGAGAGAGAGATGTGTGTGTGAGAGAGATGTGTGAGAGAGAGAGATGTGTGTGTGAGAGAGAGATGTGTGTGTGAGTGAGAGATGTGTGTGAGAGAGAGATGTGTGTGTGAGTGAGAGATGTGTGTGAGAGAGAGATGTGTGTGAGAGAGAGATGTGTGTGAGAGAGAGAGATGTGTGTGAGAGAGAGATGTGTGTGTGAGAGAGAGATGTGTGTGAGAGAGAGAGATGTGTGTGTGAGAGAGAAATGTGTGTGTGAGAGAGAGATGTGTGTGAGAGAGAGAGATGTGTGTGTGAGAGAGAGATGTGTGTGTGTGAGAGAGATGTGTGTGTGAGAGAGAGAGATGTGTGAGAGAGATGTGTGTGAGAGAGAGAGATGTGTGTGTGAGAGAGATGTGTGTGTGAGAGAGAGATGTGTGTGTGAGAGAGATGTGTGTGTGTGAGAGAGAGATGTGTGTGTGAGAGAGAGATGTGTGAGAGAGAGAGATGTGTGTATGTGAGAGAGATGTGTGTGTGTGAGAGAGAGATGTGTGTGAGAGAGAGATGTGTGTGTGAGAGAGAGATGTGTGTGTGAGAGAGAGAGATGTGTGTGTGAGAGAGAGATGTGTGTTTGTGAGAGATATGTGTGTGTGTGAGAGAGAGATGTGTGTGTGAGAGAGAGAGAGATGTGTGTGTGAGAGAGAGATGTGTGTGAGAGAGAGATGTGTGTGTGAGAGAGAGATGTGTGTGTGAGAGAGAGATGTGTGTGTGTGAGAGAGATGTGTGTGTGAGAGAGAGATGTGTGTGTAAGAGAGAGATGTGTGTGTGAGAGAGAGATGTGTGTGTGAGAGAGAGATGTGTGTGTGAGAGAGAGATGTGTGTGTCTGAGAGAGATATGTGTGTGTGAGAGAGAGTTGTGTGTGTGTGAGAGAGAGATGTGTGTGTGAGAGAGAGAGAGATGTGTGTGTGAGAGAGAGATGTGTGTGAGAGAGAGAGATGTGTGTGTGAGAGAGAGATGTGTGTGTGTGAGAGAGATGTGTGTGTGAGAGAGATGTGTGTGTGAGAGAGAGATGTGTGTGTGAGAGAGAGATGTGTGTGTGTGAGAGAGAGATGTGTGTGTGAGAGAGAGATGTGTGTGTGAGAGAGATGTGTGTGTGTGAGAGAGATGTGTGTGTGAGAGAGATGTGTGTGTGAGAGAGAGATGTGTGTGTGAGAGAGAGATGTGTGTGTGAGAGAGAGAGATGTGTGTGTGAGAGAGAGATGTGTGTGTGTGAGAGATGTGTGTGTGAGAGAGAGATGTGTGTGTGAGAGAGATGTGTGTGTGAGAGAGATGTGTGTGTGAGAGAGAGAGATGTGTGTGTGAGACAGAGATGTGTGTGTGAGAGAGATGTGTGTGTGAGAGAGATGTGTGAGAGAGAGATGTGTGTGTGAGAGAGATGTGTGTGTGAGAGAGATGTGTGTGTGAGAGAGAGATGTGTGTGTGAGAGAGAGAGATGTGTGTGTGACAGAGATGTGTGTGAGAGAGAGATGTGTGTGTGACAGAGATGTGTGTGTGAGAGAGATGTGTGTGTGAGAGAGAGAGATGTGTGTGTGTGAGAGAGAGATGTGTGTGTGAGAGAGAGATGTGTGTATGAGAGAGAGATGTGTGTGTGTGAGAGAGATGTGTGTGTGAGAGAGAGATGTGTGTGTGAGAGAGATGTGTGTGTGACAGAGAGATGTGTGTGAGAGAGATAGATGTGTGTGTGAGAGGGAGATGTGTGTGAGAGAGAGGTGTGTGTGTGAGAGAGAGATGTGTGTGAGAGAGAGATGTGTGTGTGAGAGAGAGATGTGTGTGTGAGAGAGATGTGTGAGAGAGAGAGAGATGTGTGTGTGAGAGAGAGATGTGTGTGTGAGTGAGAGATGTGTGTGAGAGAGAGATGTGTGTGTAAGTGAGAGATGTGTGTGAGAGAGAGATGTGTGTGAGAGAGAGATGTGTGTGAGAGAGAGAGATGTGTGTGAGAGAGAGAGATGTGTGTGTGAGAGAGAGATGTGTGTGAGAGAGAGAGATGTGTGTGTGAGAGAGAAATGTGTGTGTGAGAGAGAGATGTGTGTGTGAGAGAGAGATGTGTGTGAGAGAGAGAGATGTGTGTGTGAGAGAGAGATGTGTGTGTGTGAGAGAGATGTGTGTGAGAGAGAGATGTGTGTGAGAGAGAGAGAGATGTGTGTGTGAGAGGGAGATGTGTGTGAGAGAGAGGTGTGTGTGTGAGAGAGAGATGTGTGTGTGAGAGAGAGATGTGTGTGTGAGAGAGATGTGTGAGAGAGAGAGATGTGTGTGTGAGAGAGAGATGTGTGTGTGAGTGAGAGATGTGTGTGAGAGAGAGATGTGTGTGTGAGTGAGAGATGTGTGTGAGAGAGAGATGTGTGTGAGAGAGAGATGTGTGAGAGAGAGAGAGATGTGTGTGAGAGAGAGAGATGTGTGTGTGAGAGAGAGATGTGTGTGAGAGAGAGAGATGTGTGTGTGAGAGAGAAATGTGTGTGTGAGAGAGAGATGTGTGTGTGAGAGAGAGATGTGTGTGAGAGAGAGAGATGTGTGTGTGAGACAGAGATGTGTGTGTGAGAGAGATGTGTGTGTGTGAGAGAGATGTGTGAGAGAGAGATGTGTGTGTGAGAGAGATGTGTGTGTGAGAGAGAGATGTGTGTGTGAGAGAGATGTGTGTGTGAGAGAGAGATGTGTGTGTGAGAGAGAGAGATGTGTGTGTGACAGAGATGTGTGTGAGAGAGAGATGTGTGTGTGACAGAGATGTGTGTGTGAGAGAGATGTGTGTGTGAGAGAGAGAGATGTGTGTGTGAGAGAGAGATGTGTGTGTGAGAGAGAGATGTGTGTGTGAGAGAGATGTGTGTATGAGAGAGAGATGTGTGTGTGTGAGAGAGATGTGTGTGAGAGAGAGATGTGTGTGTGAGAGAGATGTATGTGTGACAGAGAGATGTGTGTGAGAGAGATAGATGTGTGTGTGAGAGGGAGATGTGCGTGAGAGAGAGGTGTGTGTGTGAGAGAGAGATGTGTGTGTGAGAGAGAGATGTGTGTGTGAGAGAGATGTGTGAGAGAGAGAGATGTGTGTGTGAGAGAGAGATGTGTGTGTGAGTGAGAGATGTGTGTGAGAGAGAGATGGTGTGTGAGTGAGAGATGTGTGTGAGAGAGAGATGTGTGTGAGAGAGAGATGTGTGTGAGAGAGAGAGATGTGTGTGAGAGAGAGAGATGTGTGTGTGAGAGAGAGATGTGTGTGAGAGAGAGAGATGTGTGTGTGAGAGAGAAATGTGTGTGTGAGAGAGAGATGTGTGTGTGAGAGAGAGATGTGTGTGAGAGAGAGAGATGTGTGTGTGAGAGAGAGATGTGTGTGTGTGAGAGAGATGTGTGTGTGAGAGAGAGAGATGTGTGAGAGAGATGTGTGTGAGAGAGAGAGATGTGTGTGTGAGAGAGATGTGTGTGTGAGAGAGAGATGTGTGTGTGAGAGAGATGTGTGTGTGTGAGAGAGAGATGTGTGTGTGAGAGAGAGATGTGTGAGAGAGAGAGATGTGTGTATGTGAGAGAGATGTGTGTGTGTGAGAGAGAGATGTGTGTGAGAGAGAGATGTGTGTGTGAGAGAGAGATGTGTGTGAGAGAGAGAGATGTGTGTGTGAGACAGAGATGTGTGTGTGAGAGAGATGTGTGTGTGTGAGAGAGATGTGTGAGAGAGAGATGTGTGTGTGAGAGAGATGTGTGTGTGAGAGAGAGATGTGTGTGAGAGAGATGTGTGTGTGAGAGAGAGATGTGTGTGTGAGAGAGAGAGATGTGTGTGTGACAGAGATGTGTGTGAGAGAGAGATGTGTGTGTGACAGAGATGTGTGTGTGAGAGAGATGTGTGTGTGAGAGAGAGAGATGTGTGTGTGAGAGAGAGATGTGTGTGTGAGAGAGAGATGTGTGTGTGAGAGAGATGTGTGTATGAGAGAGAGATGTGTGTGTGTGAGAGAGATGTGTGTGAGAGAGAGATGTGTGTGTGAGAGAGATGTATGTGTGACAGAGAGATGTGTGTGAGAGAGATAGATGTGTGTGTGAGAGGGAGATGTGCGTGAGAGAGAGGTGTGTGTGTGAGAGAGAGATGTGTGTGTGAGAGAGAGATGTGTGTGTGAGAGAGATGTGTGAGAGAGAGAGATGTGTGTGTGAGAGAGAGATGTGTGTGTGAGTGAGAGATGTGTGTGAGAGAGAGAGATGTGTGTGTGAGACAGAGATGTGTGTGTGAGAGAGATGTGTGTGTGTGAGAGAGATGTGTGAGAGAGAGATGTGTGTGTGAGAGAGATGTGTGTGTGAGAGAGAGATGTGTGTGTGAGAGAGATGTGTGTGTGAGAGAGAGATGTGTGTGTGAGAGAGAGAGATGTGTGTGTGACAGAGATGTGTGTGAGAGAGAGATGTGTGTGTGACAGAGATGTGTGTGTGAGAGAGATGTGTGTGTGAGAGAGAGAGATGTGTGTGTGAGAGAGAGATGTGTGTGTGAGAGAGAGATGTGTGTGTGAGAGAGATGTGTGTATGAGAGAGAGATGTGTGTGTGTGAGAGAGATGTGTGTGAGAGAGAGATGTGTGTGTGAGAGAGATGTATGTGTGACAGAGAGATGTGTGTGAGAGAGATAGATGTGTGTGTGAGAGGGAGATGTGCGTGAGAGAGAGTGTGTGTGTGAGAGAGAGATGTGTGTGTGAGAGAGAGATGTGTGTGTGAGAGAGATGTGTGAGAGAGAGAGATGTGTGTGTGAGAGAGAGATGTGTGTGTGAGTGAGAGATGTGTGTGAGAGAGAGATGTGTGTGTGAGTGAGAGATGTGTGTGAGAGAGAGATGTGTGTGAGAGAGAGATGTGTGTGAGAGAGAGAGATGTGTGTGAGAGAGAGAGATGTGTGTGTGAGAGAGAGATGTGTGTGAGAGAGAGAGATGTGTGTGTGAGAGAGAAATGTGTGTGTGAGAGAGAGATGTGTGAGAGAGAGAGATGTGTGTGTGAGAGAGAGATGTGTGTGTGTGAGAGAGATGTGTGTGTGAGAGAGAGAGATGTGTGAGAGAGATGTGTGTGAGAGAGAGAGATGTGTGTGTGAGAGAGATGTGTGTGTGAGAGAGATGTGTGTGTGAGAGAGATGTGTGTGTGTGAGAGAGAGATGTGTGTGTGAGAGAGAGATGTGTGAGAGAGAGAGATGTGTGTATGTGAGAGAGATGTGTGTGTGTGAGAGAGAGATGTGTGTGAGAGAGAGATGTGTGTGAGAGAGAGATGTCGTGTGTGAGAGAGAGAGATGTGTGTGTGAGAGAGAGATGTGTGTTTGTGAGAGATATGTGTGTGTGTGAGAGAGAGATGTGTGTGTGAGAGAGAGAGAGATGTGTGTGTGAGAGAGAGATGTGTGTGAGAGAGAGATGTGTGTGTGAGAGAGAGATGTGTGTGTGAGAGAGAGATGTGTGTGTGTGAGAGAGATGTGTGTGTGAGAGAGAGATGTGTGTGTAAGAGAGAGATGTGTGTGTGAGAGAGAGATGTGTGTGTGAGAGAGAGATGTGTGTGTGAGAGAGAGAGATGTGTGTGTCTGAGAGAGATATGTGTGTGTGAGAGAGAGTTGTGTGTGTGTGAGAGAGAGATGTGTGTGTGAGAGAGAGAGAGATGTGTGTGTGAGAGAGAGATGTGTGTGAGAGAGAGAGATGTGTGTGTGAGAGAGAGATGTGTGTGTGTGAGAGAGATGTGTGTGTGAGAGAGATGTGTGTGTGAGAGAGAGATGTGTGTGTGAGAGAGAGATGTGTGTGTGTGAGAGAGAGATGTGTGTGTGAGAGAGAGATGTGTGTGTGAGAGAGATGTGTGTGTGTGAGAGAGATGTGTGTGTGTGAGAGAGATGTGTGTGTGAGAGAGATGTGTGTGTGAGAGAGAGATGTGTGTGTGAGAGAGAGATGTGTGTGTGAGAGAGAGAGATGTGTGTGTGAGAGAGAGATGTGTGTGTGTGAGAGATGTGTGTGTGAGAGAGAGATGTGTGTGTGAGAGAGATGTGTGTGTGAGAGAGATGTGTGTGTGAGAGAGAGAGATGTGTGTGTGAGACAGAGATGTGTGTGTGAGAGAGATGTGTGTGTGTGAGAGAGATGTGTGAGAGAGAGATGTGTGTGTGAGAGAGATGTGTGTGTGAGAGAGATGTGTGTGTGAGAGAGAGATGTGTGTGTGAGAGAGAGAGATGTGTGTGTGACAGAGATGTGTGTGAGAGAGAGAGATGTGTGTGTGAGAGAGAAATGTGTGTGTGAGAGAGAGATGTGTGTGAGAGAGAGAGATGTGTGTGTGAGAGAGAGATGTGTGTGTGTGAGAGAGATGTGTGTGTGAGAGAGAGAGATGTGTGAGAGAGATGTGTGTGAGAGAGAGAGATGTGTGTGTGAGAGAGATGTGTGTGTGAGAGAGATGTGTGTGTGAGAGAGATGTGTGTGTGTGAGAGAGAGATGTGTGTGTGAGAGAGAGATGTGTGAGAGAGAGAGATGTGTGTATGTGAGAGAGATGTGTGTGTGTGAGAGAGAGATGTGTGTGAGAGAGAGATGTGTGTGTGAGAGAGAGATGTGTGTGTGAGAGAGAGAGATGTGTGTGTGAGAGAGAGATGTGTGTTTGTGAGAGATATGTGTGTGTGTGAGAGAGAGATGTGTGTGTGAGAGAGAGAGAGATGTGTGTGTGAGAGAGAGATGTGTGTGAGAGAGAGATGTGTGTGTGAGAGAGAGATGTGTGTGTGAGAGAGAGATGTGTGTGTGTGAGAGAGATGTGTGTGTGAGAGAGAGATGTGTGTGTAAGAGAGAGATGTGTGTGTGAGAGAGAGATGTGTGTGTGAGAGAGAGATGTGTGTGTGAGAGAGAGAGATGTGTGTGTCTGAGAGAGATATGTGTGTGTGAGAGAGAGTTGTGTGTGTGTGAGAGAGAGATGTGTGTGTGAGAGAGAGAGAGATGTGTGTGTGAGAGAGAGATGTGTGTGAGAGAGAGATGTGTGTGTGAGAGAGAGATGTGTGTGTGTGAGAGAGATGTGTGTGTGAGAGAGATGTGTGTGTGAGAGAGAGATGTGTGTGTGAGAGAGAGATGTGTGTGTGAGAGAGAGATGTGTGTGTGAGAGAGAGATGTGTGTGTGAGAGAGATGTGTGTGTGTGAGAGAGATGTGTGTGTGTGAGAGAGATGTGTGTGTGAGAGAGATGTGTGTGTGAGAGAGAGATGTGTGTGTGAGAGAGAGATGTGTGTGTGAGAGAGAGAGATGTGTGTGTGAGAGAGAGATGTGTGTGTGTGAGAGATGTGTGTGTGAGAGAGAGATGTGTGTGTGAGAGAGATGTGTGTGTGAGAGAGATGTGTGTGTGAGAGAGAGAGATGTGTGTGTGAGACAGAGATGTGTGTGTGAGAGAGATGTGTGTGTGTGAGAGAGATGTGTGAGAGAGAGATGTGTGTGTGAGAGAGATGTGTGTGTGAGAGAGATGTGTGTGTGAGAGAGAGATGTGTGTGTGAGAGAGAGAGATGTGTGTGTGACAGAGATGTGTGTGAGAGAGAGATGTGTGTGTGACAGAGATGTGTGTGTGAGAGAGATGTGTGTGTGAGAGAGAGAGATGTGTGTGTGTGAGAGAGAGATGTGTGTGTGAGAGAGAGATGTGTGTATGAGAGAGAGATGTGTGTGTGTGAGAGAGATGTGTGTGTGTGAGAGAGAGATGTGTGTGTGAGAGAGATGTGTGTGTGACAGAGAGATGTGTGTGAGAGAGATAGATGTGTGTGTGAGAGGGAGATGTGTGTGAGAGAGAGGTGTGTGTGTGAGAGAGAGATGTGTGTGAGAGAGAGATGTGTGTGTGAGAGAGAGAGATGTGTGTGTGAGAGAGATGTGTGTGAGAGAGAGATGTGTGTGTGACAGAGATGTGTGTGTGAGAGAGATGTGTGTGTGAGAGAGAGAGATGTGTGTGTGTGAGAGAGAGATGTGTGTGTGAGAGAGAGATGTGTGTATGAGAGAGAGATGTGTGTGTGTGAGAGAGATGTGTGTGTGTGAGAGAGAGATGTGTGTGTGAGAGAGATGTGTGTGTGACAGAGAGATGTGTGTGAGAGAGATAGATGTGTGTGTGAGAGGGAGATGTGTGTGAGAGAGAGGTGTGTGTGTGAGAGAGAGATGTGTGTGAGAGAGAGATGTGTGTGTGAGAGAGAGATGTGTGTGTGAGAGAGAGATGTGTGTGTGAGTGAGAGATGTGTGTGAGAGAGAGATGTGTGTGTAAGTGAGAGATGTGTGTGAGAGAGAGATGTGTGTGAGAGAGAGATGTGTGTGAGAGAGAGAGATGTGTGTGAGAGAGAGAGATGTGTGTGTGAGAGAGAGATGTGTGTGAGAGAGAGAGCTGTGTGTGTGAGAGAGAAATGTGTGTGTGAGAGAGAGATGTGTGTGTGAGAGAGAGATGTGTGTGAGAGAGAGAGATGTGTGTGTGAGAGAGAGATGTGTGTGTGTGAGAGAGATGTGTGTGAGAGAGAGATGTGTGTGAGAGAGAGAGATGTGTGTGTGAGAGGGAGATGTGTGTGAGAGAGAGGTGTGTGTGTGAGAGAGAGATGTGTGTGTGAGAGAGAGATGTGTGTGTGAGAGAGATGTGTGAGAGAGAGAGATGTGTGTGTGAGAGAGAGATGTGTGTGTGAGTGAGAGATGTGTGTGAGAGAGAGATGTGTGTGTGAGTGAGAGATGTGTGTGAGAGAGAGATGTGTGTGAGAGAGAGATGTGTGAGAGAGAGAGAGATGTGTGTGAGAGAGAGAGATGTGTGTGTGAGAGAGAGATGTGTGTGAGAGAGAGAGATGTGTGTGTGAGAGAGAAATGTGTGTGTGAGAGAGAGATGTGTGTGTGAGAGAGATGTGTGTGTGAGAGAGAGAGATGTGTGTGTGAGACAGAGATGTGTGTGTGAGAGAGATGTGTGTGTGTGAGAGAGATGTGTGAGAGAGAGATGTGTGTGTGAGAGAGATGTGTGTGTGAGAGAGAGATGTGTGTGTGAGAGAGATGTGTGTGTGAGAGAGAGATGTGTGTGTGAGAGAGAGAGATGTGTGTGTGACAGAGATGTGTGTGAGAGAGAGATGTGTGTGTGACAGAGATGTGTGTGTGAGAGAGATGTGTGTGTGAGAGAGAGAGATGTGTGTGTGAGAGAGAGATGTGTGTGTGAGAGAGAGATGTGTGTGTGAGAGAGATGTGTGTATGAGAGAGAGATGTGTGTGTGTGAGAGAGATGTGTGTGAGAGAGAGATGTGTGTGTGAGAGAGATGTATGTGTGACAGAGAGATGTGTGTGAGAGAGATAGATGTGTGTGTGAGAGGGAGATGTGCGTGAGAGAGAGGTGTGTGTGTGAGAGAGAGATGTGTGTGTGAGAGAGAGATGTGTGTGTGAGAGAGATGTGTGAGAGAGAGAGATGTGTGTGTGAGAGAGAGATGTGTGTGTGAGTGAGAGATGTGTGTGAGAGAGAGATGTGTGTGTGAGTGAGAGATGTGTGTGAGAGAGAGATGTGTGTGAGAGAGAGATGTGTGTGAGAGAGAGAGATGTGTGTGAGAGAGAGAGATGTGTGTGTGAGAGAGAGATGTGTGTGAGAGAGAGAGATGTGTGTGTGAGAGAGAAATGTGTGTGTGAGAGAGAGATGTGTGTGTGAGAGAGAGATGTGTGTGAGAGAGAGAGATGTGTGTGTGAGAGAGAGATGTGTGTGTGTGAGAGAGATGTGTGTGTGAGAGAGAGAGATGTGTGAGAGAGATGTGTGTGAGAGAGAGAGATGTGTGTGTGAGAGAGATGTGTGTGTGAGAGAGAGATGTGTGTGTGAGAGAGATGTGTGTGTGTGAGAGAGAGATGTGTGTGTGAGAGAGAGATGTGTGAGAGAGAGAGATGTGTGTATGTGAGAGAGATGTGTGTGTGTGAGAGAGAGATGTGTGTGAGAGAGAGATGTGTGTGTGAGAGAGAGATGTGTGTGTGAGAGAGAGAGATGTGTGTGTGAGAGAGAGATGTGTGTTTGTGAGAGATATGTGTGTGTGTGAGAGAGAGATGTGTGTGTGAGAGAGAGAGAGATGTGTGTGTGAGAGAGAGATGTGTGTGAGAGAGAGATGTGTGTGTGAGAGAGAGATGTGTGTGTGAGAGAGAGATGTGTGTGTGTGAGAGAGATGTGTGTGTGAGAGAGAGATGTGTGTGTAAGAGAGAGATGTGTGTGTGAGAGAGAGATGTGTGTGTGAGAGAGAGATGTGTGTGTGAGAGAGAGAGATGTGTGTGTCTGAGAGAGATATGTGTGTGTGAGAGAGAGTTGTGTGTGTGTGAGAGAGAGATGTGTGTGTGAGAGAGAGAGAGATGTGTGTGTGAGAGAGAGATGTGTGTGAGAGAGAGAGATGTGTGTGTGAGAGAGAGATGTGTGTGTGTGAGAGAGATGTGTGTGTGAGAGAGATGTGTGTGTGAGAGAGAGATGTGTGTGTGAGAGAGAGATGTGTGTGTGTGAGAGAGAGATGTGTGTGTGAGAGAGAGATGTGTGTGTGAGAGAGATGTGTGTGTGTGAGAGAGATGTGTGTGTGTGAGAGAGATGTGTGTGTGAGAGAGATGTGTGTGTGAGAGAGAGATGTGTGTGTGAGAGAGAGATGTGTGTGTGAGAGAGAGAGATGTGTGTGTGAGAGAGAGATGTGTGTGTGTGAGAGATGTGTGTGTGAGAGAGAGATGTGTGTGTGAGAGAGATGTGTGTGTGAGAGAGATGTGTGTGTGAGAGAGAGAGATGTGTGTGTGAGGCAGAGATGTGTGTGTGAGAGAGATGTGTGTGTGTGAGAGAGATGTGTGAGAGAGAGATGTGTGTGTGAGAGAGATGTGTGTGTGAGAGAGATGTGTGTGTGAGAGAGAGATGTGTGTGTGAGAGAGAGAGATGTGTGTGTGACAGAGATGTGTGTGAGAGAGAGATGTGTGTGTGACAGAGATGTGTGTGTGAGAGAGATGTGTGTGTGAGAGAGAGAGATGTGTGTGTGTGAGAGAGAGATGTGTGTGTGAGAGAGAGATGTGTGTATGAGAGAGAGATGTGTGTGTGTGAGAGAGATGTGTGTGTGTGAGAGAGAGATGTGTGTGTGAGAGAGATGTGTGTGTGACAGAGAGATGTGTGTGAGAGAGATAGATGTGTGTGTGAGAGGGAGATGTGTGTGAGAGAGAGGTGTGTGTGTGAGAGAGAGATGTGTGTGAGAGAGAGATGTGTGTGTGAGAGAGAGATGTGTGTGTGAGAGAGATGTGTGAGAGAGAGAGAGATGTGTGTGTGAGAGAGAGATGTGTGTGTGAGTGAGAGATGTGTGTGAGAGAGAGATGTGTGTGTAAGTGAGAGATGTGTGTGAGAGAGAGATGTGTGTGAGAGAGAGATGTGTGTGAGAGAGAGAGATGTGTGTGAGAGAGAGAGATGTGTGTGTGAGAGAGAGATGTGTGTGAGAGAGAGAGATGTGTGTGTGAGAGAGAAATGTGTGTGTGAGAGAGAGATGTGTGTGTGAGAGAGAGATGTGTGTGAGAGAGAGAGATGTGTGTGTGAGAGAGAGATGTGTGTGTGTGAGAGAGATGTGTGTGTGAGAGAGAGAGATGTGTGAGAGAGATGTGTGTGAGAGAGAGAGATGTGTGTGAGAGACAGAGATGTGTGTGTGAGAGAGATGTGTGTGTGAGAGAGAGATGTGTGTGTGAGAGAGAGATGTGTGTGGAGAGAGAGATGTGTGTGTGAGAGAGAGATGTGTGTATGTGAGAGAGATGTGTGTGTGTGAGAGAGAGATGTGTGTGTGAGAGAGAGATGTGTGTGTGAGAGAGAGATGTGTGTGTGAGAGAGAGAGAGATGTGTGTGTGAGAGAGAGATGTGTGTGTGTGAGAGATATGTGTGTGTGTGAGAGAGAGATGTGTGTGTGAGAGAGAGAGAGAGATGTGTGTGTGAGAGAGAGATGTGTGTGAGAGAGAGAGATGTGTGTGTGAGAGAGAGATGTGTGTGTGAGAGAGAGATGTGTGTGTGTGAGAGAGATGTGTGTGTGAGAGAGAGATGTGTGTGTAAGAGAGAGATGTGTGTGTGAGAGAGAGATGTGTGTGTGAGAGAGAGATGTGTGTGTGAGAGAGAGAGATGTGTGTGTCTGAGAGAGATATGTGTGTGTGAGAGAGAGTTGTGTGTGTGTGAGAGAGAGATGTGTGTGTGAGAGAGAGAGAGATGTGTGTGAGAGAGAGATGTGTGTGAGAGAGAGAGATGTGTGTGTGAGAGAGAGATGTGTGTGTGTGAGAGAGATGTGTGTGTGAGAGAGATGTGTGTGTGAGAGAGAGATGTGTGTGTGTGAGAGAGAGATGTGTGTGTGAGAGAGAGATGTGTGTGTGAGAGAGATGTGTGTGTGTGAGAGAGATGTGTGTGTGTGAGAGAGATGTGTGTGTGTGAGAGAGAGATGTGAGAGAGACAGAGGGAGGGGAAGAGAGAGGGGGAGAGAGAGGGGGAGAGGAAGGATATAGAGCAAGACAGTCAAAGAGAAACAAGTCTGAAACGTGTGTCTGAACATGTATTTATATAATACATGAATTTCAAATGTACAAATATGTATATACTAGCCGAATTACCCGCGCCTTGCTGCGTTTCACACATATTGTAAGAAAATGATTGATTTTTAATTAATTGATTTTTAATTAATTTATGGAGAAAAACTCTGCATTTCAATATTACTCAATATAAAATGTAATGCATGAAACATTAGAAAATATACCAGTAATGCACTGGGTAATTGGTGGCCTTGTGCCTAACGTAGAAACAATTATTTTTTTGGTGGTTTGGCAGGATCGGTAGAGGGTCGGGCGCCATGCTTTGTAGCACAGTTACGTCCCTTTACGGACTGAGTTCAAATCCCGTCGAGGTTGACTTTGCCTTTCATCCTTACGGGGTCGATAAAATAAAGTACCAGTGGGATAATTGCTGGCCTTGTGCCAAAATTAGAAACAATTATTTTTTGTAATATATCAAATCAAAATTACATTATTAAATCTTATTCAAATTCCGCCGAGGTTAACTTTGCCTTTCATCCTTACGGGAGTCGATAAAATAAAGTACCAGTAATGCACTGGTTAATTGTGGCCTTGTGCCAAAAGTAGAAACAGTTATTAAATCTTATTCTTGTTTTGTTTCTTGTATATAATTTATTTCAAAATATCAATTCAAAACTTTTGTGAATAGGCATCATATCTTGTCATTTACCTATAGTTTAAATTTCATATAAATTGAAGGGAAAAACTTTTTATCGGGGGTTTGTGCCCCCGGGGAACCCTTTGATTAAAATGAAATATACTTATCCAAGTACCCTGAGCAATGTAGTTTCAGAATATATATGGTTATGGGGGTCTATCTCCAAAACCATAGGAGTAGTTCGTGAACAAACAAACAAACAAACAGGAATACAACTTTATATATATAGATATATGTATGTATATATGTATTCTAGATATATGTATGTATATATGTATTCTAGGAGAAGGAAAACTCTGATATAGCACCTGCAACCCTGATGGTATCTAATGATGTTGACTTGTTCTTCTTTTTGGTAAATATCATCTTGGTTAAGAGAGTGGGACTGGCTTTGTGCAGTGCCTTTGCTCACTATAAAAGCTTCACGGCACAGGCATTGCTTTATATCTGGAGATCTCTCTGCACTTGTCATCACATAGTACCATGGGCCCAGCACTATGTGTCAATAATTGTCACAAGTGTAGTGTTTGTACCAGAGTTTTCAAGTCGCTGGCTGGACTAAAAAGTCACACTTGTTCAGCGCATCGGTAGGGGTTCTCCTACATGGATATAAAGTAGTGGACGTACTCGAAAATAAGTTGGCAGCCACCATATATGTATGTATATATGTATGTATATGTATGTATGTATGTATGTATGTATGTATATATATATGTTTTCTCTTTCTCTTAATTTCGAGTATATTTTTTTGACCGGCCACCTTCCTGGTGGCAAGGTTGTAAAAGAAAAGAAATTGTCATCCCTTGAATCGCAAGAATGTTTTGCAAATTTTGAAGGTGCCAGCTATCGCAGCCATTTGTAGACTATGAATTAGGGAGCTGCGCTTTTTGTCCGCAAATCCAAGTTCAGTCATACTTTGGTCCAAGCGGGTTGGTATATAACCCGTAGCACCAATAATGATGGGTATAAAGCTAAAGGTGTATTTTGGATACTGGATTTGTAAACTCCTCATTAATGGTCCGTAGATGTCCTCCTTCTCCTGTATTTTTCTGACAACGTTTACATCAAGTGGGCAGCTGATCTCCACAACAGAACACGTTTTCAATGTGTGGTCCCAAACTACAATATCAGGCCGGTTGTGCTTTAATTTGGTGGCAGTTTTTATTTTCAGGTTCCACCAGTATTCCTTAGTGCCATCTGTATTCCTTAGTATTCCTTAGTGCCATCTGCCATATGTATGTATGTATGTATGTATGTATGTATATGTATGTATGTATGTATGTATGTATGTATGTATGTATGTATGTATGTATGTATGTATGTATGTATGTATGTAAATAGGGCGGAAGAACTCATAAGATTCAACGGCCATCCAGCCAAAAGTGTGTAAATATGTATATACACATGTACATATGTATGTATATGTATATGTGTATATACATGGGTGCATGTGTATGTATATGCGCAGGGACATAGAAATAGTCGGGCTGGACACCCGATCTCGCGGTTAAACCACTGGGAGTGAAGGACCCCTAGCCTTTGTCAGGGCATTCTTCTAGGAGAAGGCAACTCAGGAAACTGGGATAACTCCGATATAAAACCTGCGGCTCAGTAGTTACCCATGATGTTGAGCTTTTCTTCTTTTCGGGTTATAGCTACTGTCGCTCAGAGAGTGGGATTGGCTCAGTGCACAGTCTTTCCTCATTTAAAAAAATATCTTCACGCACAGGCATTGCACGATAGAATTAATTAATAATTATTAATAATGGTATATCGTGCAATGGCCATACTCGATAACGAGGGGGCAGACATCATGTATGTATGCATGTATGCATATATGTATGTATACATGTGTGAATGCATTCATGTATATATGTATGCTTGCATGCATGTATGTATTATATGTATGTATATATGTATGCATACATTCATGCACACTTTAGGCACACCCAGCAAATACCCAGTACATTACTGGTACTTTATTTTATCGACCCCGTAAGGATGAAAGACAAAGTTAACCTCGGCGGGATTTGAACTCAGACTGTAAAGTACATAATACACATGTATATGAATGTATATATATATATATATATATATAGATAGATAGATAGATAGATAGATAGATAGATAGATAGATAGATAGATAGATAGATAGATAGATAGATATAGATATATAAATATGTGTGTGCATGTATATATGTATACATATACGTATATATATGTATATATATATATATATATGTATATATATATATGTATGTATATGTATATATATGTTTGTGTGTGCGTGTATATATGTATACATATATGTATGTATGTGCGCTTGTGTATATGCCCAGTGAAATGGTTTCAGATACAATCTCTTCAATTCCACTGCGTGGAATCTTAGATTGACTAATGTATTATGAATTGAAATTGGTAGACGGAAA
Organism: Eledone cirrhosa; assembly: GCA_964016885.1. Classification (NCBI taxonomy): domain Eukaryota; kingdom Metazoa; phylum Mollusca; class Cephalopoda; order Octopoda; family Eledonidae; genus Eledone; species Eledone cirrhosa. The sequence continues at coordinate 39,494,635 of OZ024752.1, read as the reverse complement.
CTGTATGGAAGCCTACTCATTTTACACACTAAATTTGTTGTCCATTTATTCCTAGTCGTAATATTTTTTTATGTATTTATGGTTTTGTCGAAAGACACTCGATGTATTTTTTTCTTTTGTTACCGTCTCACATCTTACCAACGAAACGGTTCTGCAATCTATTGTAGCAACTGGTATTACGCGTGCAATTCCACTTTAATGTACGAAATTGCACGCAGGCAAGATGGCTGACGAGGTAGATGTGTGGTTGTCTTTTCGACCTATGTAACATTCTTTCTCTGTGCCTTTTCTGCTTATTTTTATACACACCATTTCTCCATAACTAAAACTGGTTTTATTGTTGCGTGACTCCCTCTCTCTCATCTTTCTATTTCTTCTTTGTTCTCTCCGCCCCCCCCCCCTCTCTTTTTCTCTTGCTCTCTTTCTCTCCTTCGTTTTTTCTATTTCACTTTCTCTCTATTTTCCTCTCTTCTTCTTTCTATCTCTCTCTCGGTCGTTCACTCGTTTTCTTTCTTCCCTTCCCCCATAACCCATCCCACTGTCATTTATCTCTCAAATTTGGTGGATTGAACCTCTTTTGTTAAGCTCCGCTACCCAAACACATGTTGAAAAATTTACTTTCTTCCAGCGTTTGAAATTTTTATATATTTTACAAGCTAAGTCTGTTGTCTGTTTATACCCAGACAGTCGCTTCATTTAGAGCCTCTACTTCTCCGAATTGAGATATCACAGCTCCGATATTACGGACATGTGGTTAGAATATCTCAGGAAAGAATCGCTGGACAGATCTGTAGCTCGGAGATCAGAGAGTTACTCCAGGTAGAGCCTCTACTTCTCCGAATTGAGATATCACAGCTCCGATATTACGGACATGTGGTTAGAATATCTCAGGAAAGAATCGCTGGACAGATCTGTAGCTCGGAGATCAGAGAGTTACTCCAGGTAGAGCCTCTACTTCTCCGAATTGAGATATCACAGCTCCGATATTACGGACATGTGGTTAGAATATCTCAGGAAAGAATCGCTGGACAGATCTGTAGCTCGGAGATCAGAGAGTTACTCCAGGTAGAGCCTCTACTTCTCCGAATTGAGATATCACAGCTCCGATATTACGGACATGTGGTTAGAATATCTCAGGAAAGAATCGCTGGACAGATCTGTAGCTCGGAGATCAGAGAGTTACTCCAGGTAGAGCCTCTACTTCTCCGAATTGAGATATCACAGCTCCGATATTACGGACATGTGGTTAGAATATCTCAGGAAAGAATCGCTGGACAGATCTGTAGCTCGGAGATCAGAGAGTTACTCCAGGTAGAGCCTCTACTTCTCCGAATTGAGATATCACAGCTCCGATATTACGGACATGTGGTTAGAATATCTCAGGAAAGAATCGCTGGACAGATCTGTAGCTCGGAGATCAGAGAGTTACTCCAGGTAGAGCCTCTACTTCTCCGAATTGAGATATCACAGCTCCGATATTACGGACATGTGGTTAGAATATCTCAGGAAAGAATCGCTGGAC
>OZ024752.1:39350613-39490613 GCA_964016885.1 Eledone cirrhosa | reverse complement strand
TTGAAATTAATGCATGCAAGATTTCACATCTCTAGCATCACTCTTTCATAGTCAGCCTATGAACTTTCAGCCTACTCTTGTAAATTTCATTTCAAGGAACAAGTCGACTTTACAGAAATAGCTTACCTCCCTTCTTTTACTTTTTTCAGACATACAATTAAGAGTTATGTCACTTGACAACATTCTTGTCAAGCTGTGTCTTGTTCGTAACTAAATGGCGCGTGAAATCAAACGGATTAAGTGGTGTTTAATTGATTTGGGCGATAGCAATGATAATAACGGACAACTTATCGATGATATTGCCCTCATCTGCTCCGATCAATTGACAGTTAAAAACATTGGTATACTTCTAAATAATTTTTTGTACTTCATAAATATATTTTTGTTTATTGTGCACTATTGTAAATAATTATTTTGATTTAGTTTCATAATTGTTTATGATTCTTAGATTAAACAAATTTTGATATTTGTCTTATGTTAACTATCTCACAAGGTCAATAAACACAGAAAATATATATATATTTTTTAAATTACAATTAAAATGTTTGTAGACTACATTTAGTTTCGTCGTTTCGTTGAAGCAAAATGGTGAAATATAGTTGTAATGTTTGTAGACTACATTTAGTTTCGTCGTTTCGTTGAAGCAAAATGGCGAAATATAGTTGTAATGTTACAGAGTATGCTGATAAGAACTAATTCTATATTCTATAAGTATCAGCAATCTTTTTTATTTGAGTGCTTACTGGGACCAGAGTCATTTGTAATTTGGTCGCTAAATAACTTCCTTGTCAAACAGTTGTTTTTCAAACACATGCACTTTCATTTACGAGCTGAATATTCAGTTAATTGAACAGCCAAAAGCTCATCGTCGAAACCGACGGAGAATCTATTATCATCAGGTAATTTTAACAATAAAAATCCTGGAAATATAATCAGTTAAGTGAGTGAAAGCGAATCTAATTAATTAATTAAAGCACTGAAATTCTAAAACAATATCGGTAAGTATGGGAGATAACTCTCGACGTATTTCTCGTTTTTTAGACGATCAACGATATTTTCTACGTAACTTTATTAACTAGATAATAATTTTACACGATTACTGATCAATCCCTATAAAGGAAACATTAATGCCCGTATTTATTTTTTAAATATTTACAATCTCGATTATATCTCAGATATCTTTACATACTTAAAAATCATAGCAGTCAATCCACAAGTACACTTCGTTTGTTACGTCAATTTGATATTGATAAATTTTTAATGGCTTTTCTTTCATATTAATGTGTCAGATGATATCACATTCATTTGATGAAGTTAGCAAATTTGGTCCCTCTGCCACATTCTTACTGAGACTGCTATCGGGGCGGAGTTTGCTGCCCGCAGGCACATGACCCGCGAGATGCAGTGGCTATTCCAACGCATCTCTCTCGCACTCCTTCGAGGCAAAGCATTCTTCATCTTGCTGGTCGGGAGGTAAAGGATGCCCGTTCAGACCTCACACATTTCCTCTTCCTCAGTTTCACAGACATTAAGCTCAAAACTCATCAAAACATTTCAGTTCCTTGAAACTTTAAATATCAACTTTTATTTACAGTAATACTACTACTACTACTACTACTACTAATAATAATAATTTTTTCTGCTTTTTGGCACAACGCCACCAATTATCCAGTACATTACTGGTACTTTATTTTAATCGACCCCGTAAGGATGAAAGGCAAAGTTAACCTCGGCGGGATTTCAACTAATAATAATAATAATGATTTCTTTATTAACCACAAGGGTTGACACAAAGTAAAACATTAAGGACAACACAGGACGGTACAAATGAGCATTTCTGTGTGTAAAGAAAAAAAAAACAATAACAAAGGAAATGACAAAAAAAGAAACAAATGAAAATTCCCCAAGAGGGGGGGGGGGCGAGACTTGTGGAGAAAGCCCATTAAAAAAGCCACGGTGACCCTGACCACCATCTCCAATTTACAGGCGCATACTCAGAGCAGGCCCACACACTTGGGCCATGCTTGCCCCTCTCAACCACCTTTCAACAAATTGCTTGGAAGAGAGCACTTTCTTCTCCACCCTGATTTCCCTTTTCAAATGAAATTTGAAAAAATTAATCAGGGTATCACCGAAGAGGTAAGTGCTCATCTTAAGCCCTTACAAACGTGTCCACCACACAACCTCTTTCACCATGGCCACCAGGCAGATAAAAAACTGCCTGCCCTTCCCGGCTAAAGGAAGACGGTAGGGCAATCCTCACGATGGACTCAGCTGATAGCCAGATCCATTCTACACGCGACAACATTTTAGGATAAGTGGGCGCAGGACAGTTTCGTCGCCCTGCTCGCATTTCAGACAGGCCCGGCTGATGGCACTTCCATGCCTGTAGAGTTTATCCTAAACTAGCAAAGCTCCCCGGTAGCACTGCCAGGCCAGGGATTTCTGGAAGTTGTCCATAGGCCCTGGCCCAAATGTTCTCCCGAAGAGATTGGCTAGTTGATTTTCGTTGATGCCCAGGGTCGCCCCAAATGACAATAATGACAACAATAGCAACAATAATAAAAATAGAAAAGGAAACAAAAGAATAGAAAAATATAGAGAAAAAAGAAGAAAAAGAACAGGAAGGGGAGGAGATGGCAAGAACTCTAATGTCGCAGAAGAGAGGAGAGGGTGATTGGGCTTTGGGCCTAGGGCATGACGGAAGAGGGGATATGTCCACAGACAAAACTGCAAAAGCACTCCCTTAGCTATAAAAGATAAATAAAATAAAAAATATTTGTAACCGCAAATATTATTTATTCAATATATCCAAGTGGTTGTTTGTATGCCACACATTCATCATCATCATTTTATGTCCGCTTTTCCCTGCTTGCAAGAGTGGGACGAGTCCTATTCAGCACAGCATCTCTCCATTCGTCATGATCCTTCGTCATCTCCTCCATGAACTTCAGCGATCTGAGGTCTGCTCTCACCACCTCCACCCATGTTTTTCGTGGTCTTCCTCGAATTGTTTACAAGTTTTTTATGTTTTTAATCATCCTTGTATTTGTGGTATTTATTTTGCTACCAATGGAGTATAAGGTGAAAACCCAAGTTAGCCCGTGCCAACGCCTTCACAGCTCTTGTTACAAGGAACCCTCAAGTTTTCCTCACCCAGGCGAGCTGGAAAGGGTTGCCAGTTTAGCTTAGGGTATTATGGTGATCATGTATTCCATACCACCACATTTATTTCCTTACCAATGTGGTATAAGGTGAAAACGCAAGTTAGTCCCAGCAGTATTTGAAACTAGTGACAAGTTTCAAATGAAACTCTTGTTAGTTTCAACAATGAGCGTTCCAGTTTGGATTTGAAATATGTTTGTTTTGTTCTGTCTGACACACCTCATATGTATATACTGATACATACTTTATTATGTTCCCTTGTTTACTTGTTTAACCCTTTAGCATTTAAACTGGCGGTATCCGGCCAGAACTCTCTCACCTTTTTCTGTTCAAACCAGCTGTAACTGGCCACTCATACTTACATTAAGGTATTGTTCTCAAAATAAATAACATCAAAATCTCATAGATTCGATATTACGTGAGATAATTATGTAAGATAAAGCCTTTACTGTGAAATACAATAGTAAATATAGAGTAATGTAAATGCTAAAGGGTTAATGATCCATGTTTTCTTATTTTCTTCTAGAATCTGCCTGTACTCTTCTGTTTGATAAAGAAATAGGAGTTACCACATTCCTCAGAAACAATGTTGAAACGGTAAAATATTTAACACTTCATGTTGATTGTCTCTAATAGTTCCTGTCATAAGCTCTCTTATTCTATGCTTACTTACCTTCTTCTCCTTCACCTTCTAATGGGAGGGGGGGGGGGGGCAGAGTCCTCAAACACCCATTCGAGCATGACTTGTTAGAAGCAAGATCATGGATGTTATCAAACCATCTTGCTCGGTGTCTACCCATGAGTGTCCTGCTGGTTGGTTTCGCCCATAAAAATCTGTCCAGCGATTCTTTCCTGAGACATTTTATCCCCATGCCCGTAGTATGAGCTGTGGCCTCTCAATTCGGAGAAGTAGCAGCTCTACATCGAGTGACTCTCTGATCTCAGAGCTCCTTACTCTGTCCAGCAATTCTTTCCTGAGACATTCTATCCCCATGCCCGTAGTATGAGCTGCAAGATTTTACAACTCTAGCATCCATCCTTCATACGCTGACCAAGATACTCTCAAATGAGATTTATTTTTCAATATAGTTTTTATATATAAGAAACAATGCAGTTATTAAGAAGAAGAATTGAAATTAATGCATGCAAGATTTCACAGCTCTAGCATCCATCCTTCATAGGCTGACCAAGATACTCTCATGGAATGACCAAATGAGATTTATTTTTCAATATAGTTTTTATATATAAGAAACAATGCAGTTATTAAGAAGAAGAGATGAAAATTAATGCATGCCAGATTTCACAGCTCTAGCTGTCAGCCTATGGACCCCACCCTCGTATGAATGCATAATTTGTTTTAATGATTCATGGTGATGAGTAGCCTCAATTCTGTTATTCATGACATTATAATTAAATTATATAATTATTTCCATCATTAAGAAAAAAAACCTTCTTATAAAATTGTTTCTACTTTAGGCACAAGGCCAGCAAATTACCCAGTGCATTACTGGTACTTTATTTTATCGATCCCGTAAGGATGAAAGGCAAGGTCAACCTCGGCGGGATTTGAACTCAGATCGTGAAGGGATGTAACTATGCTGGAAAGCATGGCGTCCGACCCTCTACCGATACTGCCAATCCACCGCTCTGTAAGAACTAATAATTGTTTCTACTTTAGGCACAAGGCCAGCAATGACCCAGTGCATTACTGGTACTTTATTTTATCGATCCCGTAAGGATGAAAGGCAAGGTCAACCTCGGCGGGATTTGAACTCAGATCGTGAAGGGATGTAACTATGCTGGAAAGCATGGCGTCCGACCCTCTACCGATACTGCCAATCCACCGCCCTGTAAGAACTAATAATTGTTTCTACTTTAGGCACAAGGCCAGCAATGACCCAGTGCATTACTGGTACTTTATTTTATCGATCCCGTAAGGATGAAAGGCAAGGTCAACCTCAGCGGGATTTGAACTCAGATCGTGAAGGGATGTAACTATGCTGGAAAGCATGGCGTCCGACCCTCTACCGATACTGCCAATCCACCGCCCTGTAAGAACTAATAATTGTTTCTACTTTAGGCACAAGGCCAGCAATGACCCAGTGCATTACTGGTACTTTATTTTATCGATCCCGTAAGGATGAAAGGCAAAGTCAACCTCGGCGGGATTTGAACTCAGATCGTAAAGGGATGTAACTATGCTGGAAAGCATGGCGTCCGACCCTCTACCGATACTGCCAATCCACCGCCCTGTAAGAACTAATAATTGTTTCTACTTTAGGCACAAGGCCAGCAATGACCCAGTGCATTACTGGTACTTTATTTTATCGATCCCGTAAGGATGAAAGGCAAGGTCAACCTCAGCGGGATTTGAACTCAGATCGTAAAGGAATGTAACTATGCTGGAAAGCATGGCGTCCGACCCTCTACCGATATTGCCAATCCACCGCCCTTCCAACCTTCTTATATAATGGTACTTTTTATATATCTTTCCTTCTTAGTCTTCTGAAAATCGTGCTAAATTATTGGCAATGCTGGCCAGTCTTGGTGGACAGAAGTTTAGAAAGTATCTGCAACCATACAGTGCTGATCTCAAAGTAAGTGTTTATATAAATTCAAATTTACTTGTCTCTGATATCTTCTGTTGCTGTGAATAAAAAATATTCAATATTCTCTTTTCATTGACATTTTATGCATTTTTTTATATTTATTTTCATATTTCATATTTTTATATTTTCGGATTTTCAGATTTCATATTTTCATATTTCATATCTTATATGATTTTTTATATTTTATATTTATGTATTTTGTGTGTTTTATATATTTTATATTTTTATATTTTTATGCATTTTAAAAATATTTTTTAGGGCATTTGTATGTTATTGTTCAACAAAGATAAAACTGCCAAGGTGAAAAATGCAGCTCTTGAATTGCTCACACTTGTAAGTGATTATAGTATATATATATATGTGTATATATATATATATATATATATATATATATACATATGTATATTTAAAATACATGTTGTGCATGTGTGTGTAAGACTAGGAATCGAACTCAGTCAGTGTCAATGATGACTGTTAACAGTTGTTTGATCAATGAAACAGGCAACTTAGAAATTAATAAACAAGTGGCTGAGCATTCCACAGACATATGTACCCTTAACATTGTTCTCAGGGAGATTCAGTGTGAAACTGTGTGTGACAAAGCTGGTGCTTTGAATTACAGCTACAGCTGTCCAAGCAGTTCCTGTCCTCATAATTTCACCCACCAAACAGTGGAATTGAACCCAGGACCTATTGATTGTGAAGCAATCTTCTTAACCATTCGATCATGCTGCATCCATGTGTGTGATTATATCATCATCATCATCATCATACGCCCACTTTTCCCTGCTTGCAAGGGTGGGGCGGGAACTGATTCTGGCTCGATTTCTACAGCTGGATGCCCTTCCTAACACCAACCTCATTTACAGTGAGTGCTGGGTGCTTTTTTTTTTTTTTCCGTGGCGCCTACACGTCCACTTTACAGTGTGGGCTGGGTGCTTTTTTTGCCGTTGCACCTCCACAACCACTTTGCAGTGGTATGATAGGGACCCCAGTCCTATCATCTCATTTCTACAGCTGAGTAAACTGGAGCAATGTGAAATAAAGTATCTTGCTCAAGGAAACAACACATCACTCGGTCTGAGAATTGAACTCACAACCTTTTGATTTCAAGCCCAATGCTCTAACCACTAAGCCATGTGCCTTCATATATGTAAAATATATATGTATATATGATCAATAGCTTCTGCTATCTATGTGTCTTAACCCTTTAGCATTTACATTACTTTATATTACTGTAAATGTGGTTGGTGTTAGGAAGGGCATCCAGCTGTAAAATACCCGGCCAAATTTACCGCCCTTGCTGGAACATGGTGTGACGTAACCAACCATGCATGACCTGTCTAACCCATGCAAGCATGGAAGAATTAACGCTAAATGGAAATGATGATGATGTATATTATATTCTGTTAAATTTATTTTTCAGGTCTTAAAAGCTTCTTCAGGATATTACCAAGTCAGTACATTGGACATTCCAAACCTTATTGACAAATTCTTTAAGGAGCTAGCTAATACATCAAAAACTCCATTGACTGGTTAGTTGGTTTATATACTGCTTTAGCTAATAAATGTTGAAGTAATAGCTTTCTACTAAAATATATATCATATTGTTTTCTTTTTTCATTTAAGTTCTTCTTCTTATCGTGTCCACACTTATAACTGTTGCTTGTGGTGGTGATAAGATTAGCATGCCCACGACGTCAGAAAACAGCACAGCTCCCATGACTTTCGGAAACATTTTTTCACATTCAGAGTTGCTGAAGCATGGAACAAACTACCTGCATCGGTTGTTAGCTGTCGAGACACTGCATCCTTTAAAACCTCCATGGAACAAACTACCTGCATCAGTTGTTAGCTGTCGAGACACTGCTTCCTTTAAAACCTCCATGGAACAAACTACCTGCATCGGTTGTTAGTTGTCGAGACACTGCATCCTTTAAAACCTCCATGGAACAAACTACCTGCATCGGTTGTTAGCTGTCGAGACACTGCATCCTTTAAAACCTCCATGGAACAAACTACCTGCATCGGTTGTTAGCTGTCGAGACACTGCATCCTTTAAAACCTCCATGGAACAAACTATCTGCATCGGTTGTTAGCTGTCGAGACACTGCATCCTTTAAAATCTCCATGGAACAAACTACCTGCATCGGTTGTTAGCTGTCGAGACACTGCATCCTTTAAAACCTCCATGGAACAAACTACCTGCATCGGTTGTTAGCTGTCGAGACACTGCATCCTTTAAAACCTCCATGGAACAAACTACCTGCATCGGTTGTTAGCTGTCGAGACACTGCATCCTTTAAAACCTCCATGGAACAAACTACCTGCATCGGTTGTTAGCTGTCGAGACACTGCATCCTTTAAAACCTCCATGGAACAAACTACCTGCATCGGTTGTTAGCTGTCGAGACACTGCATCCTTTAAAATCTCCATGGAACAAACTACCTGCATCGGTTGTTAGCTGTCGAGACACTGCATCCTTTAAAACCTCCATGGAACAAACTACCTGCATCGGTTGTTAGCTGTCGAGACACTGCATCCTTTAAAACCTCCATGGAACAAACTACCTGCATCGGTTGTTAGCTGTCGAGACACTGCATCCTTTAAAACCTCCATGGAACAAACTACCTGCATCGGTTGTTAGCTGTCGAGACACTGCATCCTTTAAAACCTCCATGGAACAAACTACCTGCATCGGTTGTTAGCTGTCGAGACACTGCATCCTTTAAAACCTCCATGGAACAAACTACCTGCATCGGTTGTTAGCTGTCGAGACACTGCTTCCTTTAAAACCTCCATGGAACAAACTACCTGCATCGGTTGTTAGCTGTCGAGACACTGCATCCTTTAAAACCTCCATGGAACAAACTACCTGCATCAGTTGTTAGCTGTCGAGACACTGCATCCTTTAAAACCTCCATGGAACAAACTACCTGCATCGGTTGTTAGCTGTCGAGACACTGCATCCTTTAAAATCTCCATGGAACAAACTACCTGCATCGGTTGTTAGCTGTCGAGACACTGCATCCTTTAAAACCTCCATGGAACAAACTACCTGCATCGGTTGTTAGCTGTCGAGACACTGCATCCTTTAAAACCTCCATGGAACAAACTACCTGCATCGGTTGTTAGCTGTCGAGACACTGCATCCTTTAAAACCTCCATGGAACAAACTACCTGCATCGGTTGTTAGCTGTCGAGACACTGCATCCTTTAAAACCTCCATGGAACAAACTACCTGCATCGGTTGTTAGCTGTCGAGACACTGCTTCCTTTAAAACCTCCATGGAACAAACTACCTGCATCGGTTGTTAGCTGTCGAGACACTGCATCCTTTAAAACCTCCATGGAACAAACTACCTGCATCGGTTGTTAGCTGTCGAGACACTGCATCCTTTAAAACCTCCATGGAACAAACTACCTGCATCGGTTGTTAGCTGTCGAGACACTGCATCCTTTAAAACCTCCATGGAACAAACTACCTGCATCGGTTGTTAGCTGTCGAGACACTGCATCCTTTAAAACCTCCATGGAACAAACTACCTGCATCGGTTGTTAGCTGTCGAGACACTGCATCCTTTAAAACCTCCATGGAACAAACTACCTGCATCGGTTGTTAGCTGTCGAGACACTGCATCCTTTAAAACCTCCATGGAACAAACTACCTGCATCGGTTGTTAACTGTCGAGACACTGCTTCCTTTAAAACCTCCATGGAACAAACTACCTGCATCGGTTGTTAACTGTCGAGACACTGCATCCTTTAAAACCTCCATGGAACAAACTCCCTGCATCGGTTGTTAGCTGCCGAGACACTGCATCCTTTAAGGCCTCCATGCTTCCCGAGATTCGCCAACACTACACCTAATATTCCCCCTCCATACACATGCACACATGTATATCATGACTCATACACTATTCACTTCCCTGACATTTGTATATTATTCTATGTACTATACATGCACCTTTGATGAGTTGTAGTGCACCTGAGCACTGTACACAATAATTTATCATTATCATTATCATTATCAATACTGCCAGGGCCGCAGCAATATCGGGGTCGATAAAATAAAGTACCAGTAATGCACTGGGATAATTGCTGGCCTTGTGCCTAAAGTAGAAACAATTATTATTATTATTATTGGTCTGAGTTCAAATCCCGCCGAGGTTAACTTTGCCTTTCATCCTTACGGGGTCTATAAAATAAAGTACCAGTAATACACTGGGATAATTGCTGGCCTTGTGCCAAATGTAGAAACAATTATTACTATTATTATCTGGCAGTATCGGTAGAGGATCGGACGCCATGCTTAGCAGTATAGAGTTACGGCCCTTTACGGTCTAAGTTCAAATCCTGCCAGGGTTATCTTTGCTTTTCATCCTTATGGGGTCAATAAAATAAAGTACCAGTAATGCACTGGAGTAATTGCTGGCCTTGTGCCTAAAGTAGAAACAATCATAGTTACGTCCCTTTACGATCTGAGTTCAAATCCCGCCGAGGTTGACTTTGCCTTTCATCCTTACGGGGGTCGATAAAATAAAGTACCAGTAATGCACTGGGATAATTGCTGGCATTGTGCCTAAAGTAGAAACAATTATTATTATTATTATTATTATTATTATTATTATTATTATTATTATTGGTCTCAGTTCAAATCCTGCCAGGGTTAACTTTGCCTTTCATCCTTACGGGGTCGATAAAATAAAGTACCAGTAATGCACTGTATAATTGCTGGCCTTGTGCCTAACGTAGACACAATCATTATTATTAGTGTTATATTTTTTTCTTTCAGTAAGAGCCAAAATCTACGTGTTGTTTGGCACCCTTGCGAAATATTACCCTGAGTTTATGAACAATTATACAGCAAAGCTATTTGACATATATCTAAGTTCAATGGCAACAGAGGTAAGTTTCCAATGTTGAACCTTTATCTGTCTCTTTTCTTTTTACTTACCTTATGATTAGCATTTCATTTCACATATTTTAACTCTTACTATATTTTAAACAAAACACCCAGTCCACCCTGTAACGTGGTTGTGCTGGTGACATGATAAACAGTACCCAGTCCACCCTGTTAAGTGGTCATTTTGGTGCCAAGATAAAAAGCACCCAGTCCACCTAGTAAGGTGCTCATACTGGTGATATGATAAAAAACAGCCAGTCTACCGTGAAAGGTGTTCGTACTGGTGACATGATAAAAAACAGCCAGTCCACCCTGAAAGGTGTTCGTACTGGTGACATGATAAAAAACAGCCAGTCCACCCTGAAAGGTGTTCGTACTGGTGACATGATAAAAAACAGCCAGTCCACCCTGAAAGGTGTTCGTACTGGTGACATGATAAAAAACAGCCAGTCCACCCTGAAAGGTGTTCGTACTGGTGACATGATAAAAAACAGCCAGTCCACCCTGAAAGGTGTTCGTACTGGTGACATGATAAAAAACAGCCAGTCCACCCTGAAAGGTGTTCGTACTGGTGACATGATAAAAAACAGCCAGTCCACCCTGAAAGGTGTTCGTACTGGTGACATGATAAAAAACAGCCAGTCCACCCTGAAAGGTGTTCGTACTGGTGACATGATAAAAAACAGCCAGTCCACCCTGAAAGGTGTTCGTACTGGTGACATGATAAAAAACAGCCAGTCCACCCTGAAAGGTGTTCGTACTGGTGACATGATAAAAAACAGCCAGTCCACCCTGAAAGGTGTTCGTACTGGTGACATGATAAAAAACAGCCAGTCCACCCTGAAAGGTGTTCGTACTGGTGACATGATAAAAAACAGCCAGTCCACCCTGAAAGGTGTTCGTACTGGTGACATGATAAAAAACAGCCAGTCCACCCTATTAAGTAGTATTTTGGTGCCAAGATAAAAAGCACCCAGTCCACCCTGTAAGGTGGTTGTGCTGGTGACATGATAAACAGCACCTAGTCCACCCTGTTAAGTCGTCATCCTTTTCTCACACAGGCATCATAAATATATCATCATCATCATCACTGTTTTACGTCTGTTCTGCCACGCTAGCATGGGTTAGACGGGTTGTCCTGTTGTGGGCAGTGTTGGTCGGCTGACCTTGTCTTAATCATACGGGAACTGATTCTGGCTTGATTTCTACAGCTGGATGCCCTTCCTAACACCAACCTCATTTACAGGGAGTGCTGGGTGCTTTTTCGTGGTGCCTACACGTCCAGTTTACAGTGTGGGCTGGGTGCTTTTTTGCTGTGGCACCTCCACGACCACTTTGCAGTGGGGGCATATTGTCTATATGCTTCAGCTTCGGCTTGTACCCGTATATATATATATATATATATAGGGCGGTGGATTGGCAGAATCGGTAGAGGGTCGGACGCCATGCTTTGCAGCAAACAGTGTTACGGCCCTTTATGATCTGAATTCAAATCCCGGCGAGGTTAACTTTGCCTTTCATCCTTACGGGGTCGATAAAATAAAGTACCAGTAATGGACTGGGATAATTACTGGCCTTGTGCCAAAAATAGAAACAATTATATATATATATATATATATATATTATGAAGAGAGAAGAAACATTTAGATATAATTAGTAATAAGATGTATCATACCTAAACTGCTTCTAGATTCCTCGACTACGTAGTTTCGTGGCATATTATGCAAAAACACTACATCACAGAGATATAGAGCTTTTGTGAGGTCTGCCGACTTATCAAGAGGATACCTCATTTTACTAGCTTCAAGAACACGTCTATAAGATGTGAGATAGAATCCCAAAAAGCGGAGGGGGAGTCAGTCACGTGATACAACGGTCAAGAAACAGAGCTAAGCCCCTTATAACCCTGAAAAAAATACCACGGAGGCGGAGGGGGTATTTATATCGAGGCACCATTAACTCAAGGATGGATGTGGATATATTCATGTATATGTATGTGTCCGCATGTATCTGTGTGTTTCTCAATATATTGTATATATATATATATATATATATTTCGTTTCTGAATTTGTTTAGCAAGATTCTTTATCTGAAAACTTGTGTTGATTGAAACCGATATTGTTATACTTTGGGAGGGTCATGTTGCCAATAAGAAACACACGCACCAGTTGCTTTCACTCCAATTTATTATAAATTAAAAAAGGTTGGTGTTAGGAAGGGCATGCAGCCCTAGAAAACCTGCCAGATAGTCCTATATGAGCAAGACACGGTCACCCGACCAGCCTTGCCTCAAGTGGGACAACTCCCGTCTAACCGATGCTAGCGTGGAAAATTGACGTTAAACGAAGATGATGATGATGATGATGATATATATATAGGCAAAAATAGAAACAATTATATATATACATATATATATATATATATATATATATATGTATATATATAATTGTTTCTATTTTTGGCACAAGGCCAGCAATTATCCCAGTGCATTACTGGTACTTTATTTTATCGACCCCCGTAAGGATGAAAGGCAAAGTTAACCTTGGCGGGGTTTGAATTCAGATCATAAAGGGCCGTAACACTCTTTGCTGCAAAGCATGGTGTCCGACCCTCTACCGATACTGCCAATCTACCGCTCTATATATATATCATCATCATCATCATCATCATCATCTTCATTTAACGTCCATTTTCCACGCTAGCATGGGTTAGACGGGAGTTGTCCCACTTGAGGCAAGGCTGGTCGGGTGACCGTGTCTTGCTCATATAGGACTATCTGGCAGGTTTTCTACGGCTGGATGCCCTTCCTAACACCAACCTTTATATAATAATATATATATATAGGAACAAGTAGGACCCCGACGGCTGAGCTCAAGCCGTTTCGACGGCTAATTCTTGTCGAAACGGCTTGAGCTCAGCTGTCGGGGTCCTACTCGTTCCTATTACCCACTCTACTATCCTAAGTATTGAGTACTTTGGTACGTTATGGTCCATCTGGTTCCTTACCACATTTCCTTTGTTATATATATATATATATATATATATATATATATATATATATCTCCAACAGACCAGTGTCTGTCCTTAGGGCATCAACATATGTTAACCTTGGTCTTCCTCTTCTAGTGTGTCCATGTAGGGGCTCCCAAAGGAGCACTGAGTGCAATGTCAACTCTGGATGTCGGTGAGCATGTCCAGCCAACCTCAGTCTCCTCTGTGTCACTTTTGAGCTGACTTTTGGGATGCTCCCATACAGCTCTGAGTTTTTCATCCTCAGTGTATACTGATTAATGTTCAGAGCCATCCTCAGCATTCTCGTGTAGCACCCATCCACCATATGGCAGCGATAATGAGGGACAGAGACCGCTGGAGAGAACTCGTCCATGGATCTCGGGAATTTTACCTGCCTTAGATAGATATATATATATATAGGAACATATATATATAGGAATATACAATATTAAATAAATGGAAAACTATATTTATAAAACCATATTTATTTCATTATATATATTTCGGGGATATCATATTAACAATATGCTATGCCTTCATCAGACAAAATACAATATAAACAGTTTTATAGATAAATATATTCGACATACCGTAATAAACATCAACTTCATTTGAAGAGGTTCACTCTAGCAGTGAAAATACAGAGAGAAAGAAAGAGAGAGAGAAAAGATATTATATAAGATATTATATAAATATATAATATTGTAAATATACTCCAAATATTTGTCGAGTGCTTTTATATCAGTTATAAATATTTACTAGTTGTAACCCAACAATTTTAAATATAACTTTACATATATATATATATATATATATATATATATATATATATATATATATCAAACCTCAGTCCACCATTTGCTTCCAACATGGAATCATGGTTCAACTAAGCACTCTTGTAATATTAAGACATTTTGATCTGCTTAACTTCAATAACTATGCCTGTAAATAACATTATTTTTTCTTCCACATTGACTTTTTACGTTCCACATTATGCACGTTTTTTTCCTTTTTCTTTTTTTCTTTTCACTTCTTAAACCTTGTTTGTAAATAACATTATTCTTGCTGCACCTTCTGTTTAACATGTGCGACACCACACTAATACATGTCACTATCATTTGATAATGCATATAAATGCTGAAACCGGTAATAGACAATAATTAAATATAAAAATAGATAAATAAATGCCATTGTTAAATAATAAATAAATCAACTAATACCTTAACACTTCACACAAAGTAAAACATTTCGTTTTAATCATTTTCTAACCCAGAAAAGAGAGAGAGAGAAACAAAAAAGGAAAAAAATATATTTTTCTTCCTCATAATCGTCTCTTTCTCCCTGTTTTCATATATATATATATATATTAAAATAACAGATTAAAGTTTAAGCAAAGAATCGCTGCTTTCACCCTTAACAGGATCTTCTGAAACTCTACGGTTCTTATATATTTGATATATATTTATCCTTATCGAGCCCTCTTTGGATTTTAGTCTTCAAATTTATTATTACTATATATATATATATGTGTATGTGTGTATTATATTACAGTTCAAAAGTAAATCCAAGAAACCCGAGTTCCTAATTATTGCTGCTTGTCTAGAAGGTTCTAACATGCTTCTATTAAACCATCTGCCTTATGATCCCGAAGGTAAGTTTAACAACTGATATCTAGAATTTAGGGTGTCCCAAAAAATGTATGCACACTTTGATTACCTGTACAGGCAATATTTATTAGAATGTTGTTGAATTGTGTATACATTTTTTTAGGACAGCCTGTATATATATAGATATATATAGATAAATATACACGGGTGTATATGATTGTGTATAGAAGATTATATTAATAAAAGGAATTCCAACTTTGTCTGATTTACTCGTTTTATTTACAATCCTTTAAAATTATAATGATATTATAATGAAATAGTATGGTAGAATATTAAATGTTAAATGTTAATTGAACAAGTACTTTCATGCTTTCGCAATCTTCAGGTTCATATTCTGTGGTGACAGTCAAATTGGAGATGCATCCTTTTGACAGGACCCGCTAGAAGGCCTGCTTGAGGACTCCCTCATGACCCTCTGAGGAGCAAAGAATGAGGAGATGACGGAGAAGAAAAAGAAGAAATAATGATTACATAATTATTATTTGTTTTCGTTATAGATAATGTTAAAAAGTATTATGAACTTTTCCAATCTGTACGCAATGCTATCAAACCGGACCTTGAACTTTCCCGCTATGAAATGCCGAAAGCAAGCTTAATTCTATTTGAAAACCACTCTGCATTCTTTATTAAATTCTTGCTAGATGTTCATAAGGTAAGTTTATCTATAAACATATATATATATATATATTTACTCTCGGGTCTTGAATAATCTTCCCACCCCAACTTATTAAATTTTTCAGACATGTTAAAATTACAATTAAATTTAATTTTCATTGTTGTAATTTTGCTGCTAAAATTTAAAGGATGTATGTATGTAAAGGATGATGTGTTCATGTGCAGAGATGCTATAAATTAGCTTTATAAAATAAGGCGATAACTCTTAAAAGTCAGAAAAAGAAGTTGCCATCAGCCGATGGCAACATTTTTTCTATCTTTTACCTTATTTTATAAACTATTTTTTTCTATCTTCACCTTATTTTATAAACTATTTTACAGCATCTCTGCACTTGAGCACATCATCCTTTACATTAATTCTATATTGTCAGCACTTCAAAGTTCAATCATGTATATTCTCTGTTGATATATTCATTTTTATTTACCATTTAATAGGAAATGTATGACATCTTCTTGAAATGGTTTCATCACAAAAACAGAGAGTTAGCAAATCATGGACAATGGGCAATGGAAGCTTTTATATATGAAGTAAGTTGTAACTAGACATGTATAAAGTGAGTCTTTTATTTTCTCTCTAAAGAGCTGAAACAATGACAAAAGTCATTTTTACAGTTTGGATTTTATTCTGAAAGTCTATGTCAATCTACTTTAACCCTTTAGAATTCACATTACTCTATATATATACTATTGTATTTTCATGGTAAAGGCTTTATCTCACATAATTATCTCAGATAATATCGAATCTATGAGATTTTGAAAGTATTTATTTTGAGAACAATACCTTAACATCAGTTTGAGTGGCCAGTTACAGCCAGTTTCAACAGAAAAAGGTAGAGAATTCTGGCCAGTTTTGGCCGGTTTGAACATTAAAGGGTTAAAGAACTTTTAACCCTTTAGCATTTAAACTGGCCGTATCTGGCCAGAATTCTCTCACCTTTTTCTGTTCAAACTGTCTGTAACTGGCCACTCATACTGATGTTAGGGTATTGTTCTTGAAATAAATAATATCGAAATCTCATAGATTTGATATTATGTGAGATAATTATGTAAGGTAAAGCCTTTACCGTAAAAATATCATAGTATATATATAGAGTAATGTAAATGCTAAAAGGTGAAAGAACTTTTCCTTAACATTTTAATATATATTTATACCTATACATGACATGCTTTTTTGCAATTTCTATCTAATAAATTCACTCACAATTCATTGCTAGACCTAAGACTTTAACGGAAGACCCTTGGACTTGCACTCATAATGTTTTGGGTTCATGCTGGGTTTGGGTTGTTTGTTGTGTTCTTGAGCAAAACACTTCATTTCACATTACTCCAGTATGCTTAGCTGAATGGTAGCATACTTGTCCGGCAAATGAGAGGTGTGGGTTTGACTCCCATGTCAGCTGAGACCCATCTTTTTCCGTTCAGTAGGTTTATACACCACATTATTAGGCTATATTATTTAGTCAATGTTATGGCAAAGCTTCTATTTTTATTTCAATTCTAAACTTCGCTCGGCTCGTTTCAAACATACATCCATTAAATTCTTTATTATTTATATGTAATTTTATACTAGGAATATATTTGAGTATTTTGAAATAAAATTATAAGAAATTATTACATATTTCAGATTTCAAAGGCAATTGTTGAAGATGATGAAGAAGTTTCACAAAAGCATATTTTTGAGGTAAAATCCTATTTTAGTCTATTGTAACTCTTTCGCCGAGGTTGACTTTGCCTTTCACCCTTACGGGGTTGATAAAATAAAGTACCAGTAATGAACTGGGTAATTGCTGGCCTTGTGCCTAAAGTAGAAACAATTATATCAGTGAGTTTATCTTATTCACTTTCACCCCATGCCTCACAGTTGTTGCTCCTCATTTTTAGCCCTTACGATCATGATGTTGTGGGTTTGATTCCTGGGCTTGGGTTGTGTGTTGTGTTCTTGAGCAAAACACTTCATTTCACGTTGCTCCAATACACTCAGCTGAAAATGAGTACCAGCAATAGTTGGGGGTTTAACCCTGCAATGGACTGGTATCCAGTCCAGGGGGAGTCTTGTACTCTCAGTTGCTTCACACCACAGAAACCAAGATAAGCACCAACCTGATGAGCCTCCGGGCTTAAGACAGACTTTTAACCCTGTAAGGATGAAATGGGATTTGAACTCTGAATATAAAGGGTCATAACTATATGAATAATGGTTTCTGATGTAGGCACAAGGTCAGCAATTTTGGAGGAGGGAAAAGTCGATTAAATCGACCCCAGTGCGTGACTGGTACTTTATTTTATTGACTCCGTAAGGATGAAAGGCAAAGTTAACCTCGGCAGGATTTGAACTCAGACTGTAAAGGACCGAACTCTATGCTGCCAATCCACCACCCTTATATGAATAATAATAATAATGATGATAATAATGGTTTCTTTATTGGCCACAAGGGCTAACATGAAGAAAAACATTACAGACGGCACAGAACAGTACAGGACGATACAAAGTGGGTTTTGGCCGTGAAAAAAGGTTATAACAAGAAGATAGAAATATAAAAAAAAATTCGAACAACAAAAATTCTCCAATAGGTGTGAAACTTCCAAGGGTCACTCGTGGCGAAAACCACACAAAAGACCACGGCCACCCTGACCACCAGGGCAAGCGCCCTCTCTCAGTTTTCCACTCCTCAGTCTACAGATGCATACTCAGAGCGGGCCTGTTCACTCGGACCAGACTCGCCACTTTCACCCACCTTTCAACAAACTTACTAGAAGACAGCACTTGTCTCTCCACCCTGATTTTCCTCTTCAAGTGAAATTTGAAAAAGTAAATCAGGAATTTGCCGAAGAGGAAAGTGTCCGTCTTCAATCCTTTCAACCTTGTCCACCATACAATCTTTTTCGCCATGGCCACCAGGCAGATGAAAACTGCCTGCCCTTCCTCCTCCTTAAAGGAGGACGGCGGAGCTATCTGCACAATGGACTCAGTCGATAACCGGATCCGTCCTACACGTGACAACAAATGTTCGACTTAGCTCCACAAGTCAGCAATGCTCGGTCACTGAACGAGTGCGTACACAACGGTTTCGTCGCTCTGCGTGTATCTTGGAGAGATTCGGTTGACGGCACTTCCATGCTTGTAGAGCTTATCTCGAACTGGCAATGATCCCCGGTAGCACTGCCAGGCCAGGGATTTCTGGAAGTTGTCCATAGACCCCGGGCTGAAAATTCTCTTGAAGAGAGCGAACAGTTGATCGTCTTCGACGCTCAGGGTCTCTCCGAGAACGTTGTCACTCTTCCCCTCCACTAGTCCTCTATAGAACGCTGAGGTGGATGTTCCACCGATACTAGTGCCCAGCTGGTAGAAGGCTGTGAACGCTTGGAGACATTCCAGCTTCCAAGCACTATCCCTCGCTCTTTTCCTGATCCAGGACTGCAGCTCCGTTAATGAGACAAGCTGGGGAAAAACATGTCTGGCAAATGGTGACCACACCTGTTCACTGTCAAAGAAGCACCAGAGATGTCGCAGCCTCAGTGCGTGTTTGCGCATCATCAGCTACGGCATGCCCAGCTCTCCACGCAAACGGGTGATGATAATAATTAATAATAATAATTTGCAGTTTCATGTTTGCCCCTCCCTCCAAAATTTCAGGTTATCTCATATTTCAATTTCTCTTTTTCAGTTTTTTCTGAAGAAGTCAAATGACATAGTAAAAAATAAAAATTCTACGAAGAAGGAAATTGAAGTAGCCATCAAATGTTATGGCTTTCTAGCTGGTGTAAGTATCTTATTAAATTTTAGTCCTTTCTATTTTTATTTTTAAGTATTACTAGCTGAGCTGAACAATTTCCACTCCATTACCTATGGCCATGAATCTTGGCAAGTGACTGAAAGAATATGATTGCAAATACAATGCTATTTTTATATATTTCATTCTTCTTCCAGCCGTGTAAGAAATTCCATACACAAGATGATGTGAATTTTATGTTTCAAGAGATGTTAGGATATAGTACACACTTATTGGAAAAGTAAGTATGTTATTGGACTTGAATGTGATTGTTCTTATTTTAATCATTCCCCCCCCCCCCCCCAATCTTTTTCAAATTTTGCCCTGAATAGTTGATAGGGGGATGAATTGGCAGAGTTGTTAGCGCGTTGTGGAGGCACATGGCTTAGTGGTTAGAGCATTGGCCTTGCAATCGAAAGACCGGGTGATGTGTTGTTTCCTTGAGCAAGGCACTTTATTTCACATTGCTCCAGTTTACTCAGCTGTAGAAATGAGATGATAGGGACTGGGGTCCCTATCATTCCACTGCAAAGTGGTCGTGGAGGCGCCACGGCAAAAAAAGCACCCAGCACTCACTGTAAATGAGGTTGGTGTTAGGAAGGGCATCCAGCTGTAGAAATCAAGCCAGAACCAGTTCCCGTCCCACCCTTGCAAGCAGGGAAAAGCAGACGTGAAATGAAATGAAATGATGATGTATATATATATATATACATATATATGTGTATGTATATATATGTATATATACATATATATACAAGCAGGGAAAAGCGGACGTAAAATGATGATGATGATGATGATGATGATGATGATGATGTTGGATAGAATACTTTGTGGTATTCATTTTCATTCTCTGCACTCTGAGTCCAAATCCTGCCCAGGTGAACTTTGACTTTCATCTTTTCGAGATTTATAAAAAATAGTATCAGTTATGTACTGGGGTTGGTTCTTCCAATATATCTCTTTCTCACTTCTATTTTCTGACTATCTCTAGCTGTCTCTGGAAGAAATCTGCTGTGTTCAGACCTGGAAAGGGATGAGCTCTGCCAGGTTTTAAAAATGCCCTAGAAATAACCTATGTCAATACGGTGCCTATAAACTCCCTAGGAGTTATGGGATCATGCATGCATGCAATGAACATTCAAGAAACAATTCTTAACAGATTATGACCCTAAAATATGTAATACACAAATGATGAAGAGAACCCTTAAGTTGTGTCAAAGACAGGACAACCTTCCTCGTGTTGGGTGATCTACATGATAAACACACCCAGTACACTCTGTAAAGTGATTGAGCATCCAGCAGTAAAAAGACCCTGCCAAACAAATGGAGAAGAGTATAGCAACCACCCTAGTGCTGGTGTCATGATAAAATGCACTCGGTAGAACATGGGATTATATGTAAGTGAGATGCAAAACTCACAAAGACAAGATGGTATAAAACAGAACAAAGAGGAGACACAAAGTAACAACAAAATTAGTCACTGAGGAGGTCACAGGATGTGTGAAGAAAGAGCTTAGACAATCAACAACTAAACAACCATCCTGTTATTAAACTAACCGTCTGGGAAATTATGATAATATATTGAAGTGTACCCCAACTGGTGCATGCATTTTTATTAGCAGCATGACCCTTATATATATATCATCATCATCATCATCATCATCATCG
This sequence comes from Eledone cirrhosa, assembly GCA_964016885.1. Lineage (NCBI taxonomy): Eukaryota > Metazoa > Mollusca > Cephalopoda > Octopoda > Eledonidae > Eledone > Eledone cirrhosa. The sequence goes on along the minus strand of OZ024752.1, from coordinate 39,469,140 downwards.
TTTAGCGTCCGTGTTCCACGCTTGCATGGGTTTGGACGGGGGTTTTCCCACTTGAGGCAAGAGTGGTTGTCTTGCTCACATAGGACTGTCTGGCGGGTTTTCTACAGCTGGATGCCCTTCCTAACACCAACCACATTTACAGTGTGGACTGGGAGGTTTTTACCGTGTTGCCTACACGGCCACATTACAGTGTGGACTGTCTGGTGGGTTTTCTACAGCTGGATGCCCTTCCTAACACCAACCACATTTACAGTGTGGGGCTGGGAGGTTTTTACCGTGTTGCCTACACGGCCACATTACAGCGTGGACTGTGTGTTTTTTTTTTGTCGTGACACCTACACGATCTCATTTGTTTCGGCCTGGATGTTGTGGGACCAACATAACTTTACATTGAAAGGGGCGGTGTGGATGGGGTGGAGGTGGTGGGACGGGGGGGTGTTTTGATAGAGATGCCTACTGACTGTAGTAGGTTTTTACTTTGTATTTAGGTAAGGCGGGTCTTCTCTATTACTGAGTACCGCCAAAGGTCTCGGTCCAGTGACATTGTCTTGGAGAGGTGTAAGCGTGTGAGGTCGGAATTTATCAGCTTGTCCCATGTTTTTCTGGGTCTGCCTACTCCTATATATATATATATATATATAAGGAAGAAAGTGTTGGTAAAATCCAGTATTTCAGTATGCGGTTAGGGAGCACTCAACGAAGATATAAGTTCCGGAGTTATAATAGTGACGAAACATAAGTCAATTCTTAGATATGCCAGAGCTGGCATATCTAAGAACTGACTAACTGCCTGATGAGGTCATAGCCATTGAATGGCTATCATCGAAATATATATAGCAGTAAATAACGGATTATGAGTTCATGCAATTGACTTATGTTTCGTCACTATATATATATATATATATATATATATATGGTAGTGAGACATGGGCAGCAACTGCAGAGGATATGCGACGGCTGGAGAGAAATGAGGCAAGCATGCTCTGTTGGATGTGCAGTGTAAATGTGCGTGAACGACCCAGCATAAATGTGTTGAGAGAGAAACTGTGTCTGAGAGGGATAGAATGTAGTGTACGGGAGAGGAGACTGAGGTGGTATGGACATGTGATGCACATGGAGGATGACCGATGGGTGAAGAAGTGCCAGGAAATGCCAGTTGAAGGAAGACGTGGTAGAGGTAGACCACGAAAAACATGGGCGGAGGTGGTGAGAACAGACCTCAGATCATTGAAGCTCACGGTGGAGATGACGAAGGACCGTGACGAGTGGAGAGATGCTGTGCAGAATAAGACCCGTCCCACCCTTGCAAGCAGGGAAAAGCGGACATAAAATGATGATGATGATGATGATGTATGTATATATATATACACATATATATATATATTTATTATAAGAACAGATTAAAGTTTAAGCAAAGAATCGCTGCTTTCACCCTTAACAGGATCTTCGGATTTTAGTCTTCACATTTATTATTACTGTTATTATTATTGAATAAAGAAATCATTATTATTATTATTAATATATATATATATTGATGTGTACTATATTCTGTTACATCTCTATCTAAATCTGTAGAAATTCTGACAACTCTCATGACCAACTGTATAGCTTAACTGGTTATTTAGAAGCTCTATCAAGCATCCTTAAAGAAGTTGATTATGTAAGTAATTATGTTATATATCTTTTAATTATCAATGACAACAACATTGAAATTTTTTTTTTTTTTATTTATTTTACTCTCATTAACTTTTTATTAAATTTATAAAATGTAATTCTTTATTTAACTAATTTTCTTTCTTAACCCTTTATATAACTCTATATTTACTATTATATTTTCATGGTAAGGGCTTTACCATATTTACTATCATATTTTCATGGTAAAGGCTTTACCATATTTACTATCATATTTTCATGGTAAAGGCTTTACCTGACATGATATCGAATCTGAGATTTTGATATTATCTATTTTGAGAACAATACCTTAACATCAGTATGAACAGCGAGTTATGGCCAGTTTGAATGACTGGCCGGATTAAATGCTAAAGGGTTAAATTACTTTCATTGATACCTTTCTTATTGAATTGTTAATGTAGTATTGATAGTTCGACAATTTGATATTGCTTCTTTCTGATTCTTCTGAAACCATAGTGTTGATGACCAAGTCATTAGAACACTATTCTTTGGTACCTCTATGTCTTGAGTTCAATTTTTATTTAATCCCATATTCCCTTTACTCATTTTTCTTAAGATCAGCCAAATAAACATTCACAATGGACGAGGGCAGGGCTGCAAATTGGCAGAGTTGTTAGAATGTTGGATAGAATGCTTTGCAGTATTCATTCCGAATCTCTGCTCTCTAAGTTCAAATACCACCAAGGTCAACTTTACCTTTCATTCATTTAAGGTCGATAAAAAAAAAAGTACCTGTCTATATTCACGTGTGTGTGTTCTCAGAGTAACATCAATAATTGTTTCTACATTTGGCACAAGGCCAGAAATTACACCACTGCATTACTGGTACTTTATTTTATCGACCCCGTAAGGATGAAAGGCAAAGTTAACATCGGTGGCATTTGAACTCAGAACGTAAAGGGCCATAACACTATGCCGCAAAGTATGATGTCTGACGCTCTACCAATACTGTCAATCCACCACCATTGATGGTCATAATAATTGTTTCTACGTTTGGCACAAGACCAGCAATTACACCAGTGTATTACTGGTACTTTATTTTATCGACCCCGTAAGGATAAAAGGCACAGTTAAACCCGGTGGCATTTGAACTCAGAACGTAAAGGGCCATAACTCTAAGCTTCAAAGCATGGTGTCTGACGCTCTACCGATACTGCCAATTCACAGCCCTATCAATAATATACCTTACACACTACCAGTTTCTTTTAAATATTGCAGATATCTGATGAATCTTTGAAGACTGTTGAACATCTATTAGTTTTCATGGTTGAGAACTTCCCACAAGTATATATCAAGTACCATTTCAAATGTGTGAGGGCCATTTTGAAAGTATTTCTAGCATTAATGCCCAAAGAGACTCAGCTTCGTGAAATTTTGAGAGGAACAGGTACATTCCTTTTCTATGTTTCTAAATACAAGTAAATGTTATTGATCATCACTGATCAAGCAGACCTATAAAAGGTATTTTAGCCATGATGATTTCATCTTCTATGGGATATGTTTAGGATAACATCTATTATATCCTTTTCTTATTTAAGATAGTTGGATCTAATTTCCTAGAGATTATTAATTTTGAAGCAAGTCAAGCTACCAATTAGAGATTCTTTTGTGAGCTCATAAATACACCTCCTGTGAGGTATGGAGAGAATAAATATATTGTTGGAATAAACATTTAGAAAAAGAATTTCAACTCCTTTTCTAATATATGTTGAGGCAACTTAAGTAATGTGTCTTTCTGATGGACATAATTACTAGCAACAAAGGTTGGCTTTGTGATCCTTAGAATCAGGTTTCTGACATTTTAACTAATTTGCCTTGATCCCTTCAGGGAAATGGCCTTGCTCAGTGTGTAGGAAAGAAGTGGGTGAAATTCCATTGTATGTCCCAAATGCAAACTATGGATACACAAGATATGTAATGGAATCTCTGGCAGGCTTGCAAAGAGTGTAAGATTTATATGTGGTAGATGCACAGAAGCAGTAAGCAGCTAAATGTAGAGAACATTGCTATTTATTTATTTTACCCAAAATAGTCTTCACAGCAAGACTAAATATGCTTGTATACCTGTAATAGAATATGTTCTATTGCTGTGCATTGAAAGCTTTATCAAGGTCATTGTATTTTTATTTTTTCATACATCAATAACAACAACCACATTTTCCTCATCATAAAATGTTATTAATTGTAAAATATTTTCCTTTCCCTATTTTAGTATACCAAGGTATTCTACGAATGAGTTGTCATGCTACTGCTTTAAAAGTAGAACAGCCTTCAAAACCCTTCAGTGTGTGGGGTATTAAAAAGGAAATCTCTTATAGAGATTATATATCTCTATGGTCAGATTTACTTAAAAGTTCTTCTCATAAGGTAAAAAAAATTTTTGAAGAATTCCTTTTGATCTTTTTATATAATTTTTTCTTTTTTTTTCGGGTACGAGCCGAAGCTGAAGCATATAGACAATATACCCCCGTGCCCCTCCCACTGTAAAGTGGCCATGTAGGTGTCACAACAAAAAGCACCCAGTCCACGCTGTAAAGTGGCCATGTAGGTGTCACAACAAAAAGCACCCAGTCCACACTGTAAAGTGGCCATGTAGGTGTCCCGACAAAAAGCACCCAGTCCACACTGTAAAGTGGTCATGTAGGTGTCCCGACAAAAAGCACCCAGTCCACACTGTAAAATGGCCATGTAGGTGTCCCGACAAAAAGCACCCAGTCCACACTGTAAAGTGGCCATGTAGGTGTCACGACAAAAAGCACCCAGTCCACACTGTAAAGTGGCCATGTCGGTGTCACGACAAAAAGCACCCAGTCCACGCTGTAAAGTGGCCATGTAGGTGTCACAACAAAAAGCACCCAGTCCACACTGTAAAGTCGCCATGTAGGTGTCACAACAAAAAAACACCCAGTCCACACTGTAAATGAGGTTGGTGTTAGGAAGGGCATCCAGCTGTAGAAATCAAGTCAGAATCAGTTCCTGTATGAGCAAGACATGGTCACCTGACCTGGCATTGCCCACAACAGGACAACCTGTCTAATCCATGCTAGTGTCGAAATATTGACATAAAACGCTGATGATGATTTCTTTGATTGGGAGGCTCAATGTTTTTTTTTTGGGGGGGGGGGGGGATTATCACACCAAATTTGCAAACTATTTTTACACTGTTATGTTTATGTGAATTTTTATATATAATGTTTCTTTAATATTTGTTTCATGGTTGCAAACATAGATGTGTGGTTAAGAAATTTACTTTGTAACCATGTACTTCCAGGTATGATTTCACTTTGTAGCACTTTGGATGAGAGCTTATCATATATGTGTATATATTTTTGTATCAGAGTTGGGTGAGAATTGGTATATTTAACGCTATGGAGTCCATCATATATGTATTTATATTTTTGTATCTGATTTGGGTGAGAATCGGTATATTAAGACTGTATGGGAGCCCATCATATATGTCTATGTATTTTTGTATCAGAGTTGGGTGAGAATCAGTATATTAAAACATAAATATCCTGTAGTATTAATTTATCTTCCTTTATGTTAATGTCTGCTTTGCAATTAGACATTGACACAAGACCAACATTTTTGATGTTGGAACTATGGTATGGTTGTAGTTCTTACTAGATTGAAACCACTAAAAGAAGAATGGAAAGAATAAAATAAGGTTGTCTACAAATTTCTCTGTCATATCTATTTTGTATTTCTAGGAACTCTCTACCTTTGGCTATAGCTTCAGTGATCGTGAAAAACTCACAGTGCTACTTTATGATGAGATACTTTCCTCTGTAATTCATATTATTGAGTCACTTGACTTGACTGTTAACACAAATATCTCAGAAGGTCTGGTAAGTTCCATCTTTTTCTGCCCTCCTTACATAATTTCACGTTTTAGAGTAGGTTTTCAGGTAGTTGAACACTTTCTAGAGTAGGTCTTTGGGTATTTGAACACTTTCTAGAGTAGGTCTTCAGCTAGTTGAACACTTTCTAGAGTAGGTCTTCATGTAGTTGAACACTTTCTAGAGTAGGTCTTTGGGTATTTGAACACTTTCTAGAGTAGGTCTTTGGGTATTTGAACACTTTCTAGAGTAGGTCTTCATGTAGTTGAACACTTTCTAGAGTAGGTCTTCAGTTATTTGAACACTTTCTAGAGTAGGTCTTTGGGTATTTGAACACTTTCTTGAGTAGGTCTTCATGTAGTTGAGCACTTTCTAGTGTAGGTCTTCAAGTATTTGAACACTTTCTAGAGTAGGTCTTCAGGTATTTGAACACTTTCTAGAATATGGTCATGAAAGGGTTAATTTATAGTTCACAATAAATGCTGCAAAATAGGCATTGTGTATTTTAAACAATGTTTTGAAAATGGCTCTTGTGTATCTGTATATATAGCCCAAGCTGGGCCTAGCATTTAACATGTCAGTGTTGGGCTTCCAAACTTAACTTTCACTTTATTTATCATCTCCTATTTTTCTCTCATTTTATTTTTAATTTTCTTCTTCATTGCCTCAACTTTTACATCCCTTTCTAAATGTTCTTAGCTTAGTGGTTAGAGTGTAAATGTAGATGTGAAAGTGCATGGCTTAGTGGCTACAGCATTGGGCTTGCAATCGAAAGGTTCTGAGTTTGATTCTCAGACAGGGTTATGCGTTGTGTGCTTGAGCAAGACACTTTATTTCACGTTGCTCGAGTTTACTCAGCTGTAGAAATGAGTTGCGATATCACAGGTGTCAAGCTGTATCAGCCATAGCCTTTCTCTTGGACATCATCGGTGGCGTGGATAGGGGAGACTGGTATGCATGGGTGACTGCTGGTCTTCCACAAACAACCTTGCCCAGACTTGTGCCTCGGAGGGAAACTTTCTAGGTGCAAATCACATGGTCATTCGTGACCGAAGGGGGTCTTCGATGTATATTATAGTATATATACAGTGTATATATTAATTGTGATGTCACTGATGCTAAACTGTATCGGCCATTGCCTTTACCTTGGACAACATCAGTGGCTCAGCAGAGAAACTTTCTAGGTGAAAATCTAATGGTCATTTGGGACTAAAGGGGGTCTTTGATGTATATTATAGTGTATCATCATCATCATCATCATCATTTTACGTCCGCTTTCCCTGCTTGCAAGGGTGGGACGGGTCTTATTCAGCACAGCATCTCTCCACTCGTCACGGTCCTTCGTCATCTTCAGCGATCTGAGGTCTGTTCTCACCACTTCCGCCCATGTTTTTCATGGTCTACCTCTACCACGTCTTCCTTCAACTGGCATTTCCCGGCACTTCTTCACCCATCGGTCATCCTCCATGCGCATCACATGTCCATACCACCTCAGTCTCCTCTCCCGTACACTACATTCTATGCCTCTCAGACACAGTTTCTCTCTCAACACATTCATGCTGGGTCATTCACGCACATTTACACTGCACATCCAACGGAGCATGCTTGCCTCATTTCTCTCCAGCCGTCGCATATCCTCTGTATATACAGTGTATATATTAATTGTGATGTCACTGATGCTAAACTGTATCGGCCATTGCCTTTACCTTGGACAACATCAATGGCTCAGAAGAGAAACTTTCTAGGTACAAATCTAATGGTCATTTGGGACTAAAGGCGATCTTTGCTCTATAGGGTCTAGAGTAGGGGTGTGTAACATATTCCATTGGCGGGCCACTTTTAAACATTGGAAAATCTATTAGGGCCATTAATATTTATTAAGCACTATTCCAAAGATTCACAACTTATTTCCATAACATGGGGCTGGGAAATTATAACACACATAAACTTATCAGTGAAGCCCTTTAGTATAGGTCAACTAACAGAAAATTGTATTATAGTTACGAAAAAAAATTCTAAATAATCCTACAAGGTAAAAATTACAAATAGTCATCGCGGGCCACTCTGACTGGTCTGGCAGGCCGGATTGTGGCCCACGAGCTGCCTGTTGCACGCCCCTGGTCTAGAATTTCATCAAAAAAAAAAAGCATCTTGTGAAATATTTGGTGTGTTGCAAATTGTTTAAGTAGATAATTTTTTTTCAAATGCTCTATTTCTATTAGGTTACTCAACCTTCAACCAGCAGTACATCTTCTATGGAGTCACCTACTGTATCAGCAGATCCTGTGTATGACATCAAACTCAATTGTGTTCAAGATCACCAGGTCTTTTACAATATCGTCAATTTTTGCTGGTAATTCAACAATTTTTTTCTTAAACTGTTGTTGTTATGGATTCTTTCAGGGCAGTGAATTGGCAGATCAGTAGAGTGTCGGAGAATATGTTTTATGGTTACCCCAATTATTTAATTTCAATGCTGCAATTCAAGTTAACCTTTTTTATACCAAACTGCCTTAACCCTTTAGCATTTACATTACGCTATATTTACTATTGTATTTTCATGGTAAAGGCTTTATCTTACATAATTATCTCACATAGCATTTACATTACTCTATATTTACTATTGTATTTTCATGGTAAAGGCTTTACCTTACATAATTATCTCACATAGCATTTACATTACTCTATATTTACTATTGTATTTTCATGGTAAAGGCTTTACCTTACATAATTATCTCACATAGCATTTACATTACTCTATATTTACTATTGTATTTTCATGGTAAAGGCTTTACCTTACATAATTATCTCACATAGCATTTACATTATTCTATATTTACTATTGTATTTTCGTGGTAAAGACCTTACCTTACATAATTATCTCACATAATATCAAATCTATGAGATTGAACATCTGTCTTGAACTAACAAATATAAAAAGGATCAAAAGAAGTTGATATTTTTCTTTCTCTATATTTCTCATTTATCATTTATTCTTTTCTGTCTAACATATTTTTCTAAATATGAGAAAAACATTTAATATGATCCCCAAATATTTTTGTTGTTTTTAGTGATTAAAAAATAACAATTGTATTTTTTTTAGTGAATTTCTTAATGAAAATGAGAAGAAAATGTTTGGAAAATGGTTGTTCAGATTTTGTAAGTTCCTGGTTAGGATAGCCACAAGGTCAGTATAGAAATATATATATTTCAATTTAAAATTTTTTTTGGAGATACATTATAAAATATTTTGTACATTTAGTGAAAGGAAGCTGCAGTAGAGGTAGACTAAGAAAAACCTGGGCAGACGTAGTGAGAGCTGACCTCAAATCGCTGAGACTCAGCGAAGTGATGACGAAGAGGTCCTGTTCAGCCTATGCAAGCATGGAAAACTGAATGTAAAAATGATGATGGTACAATGTGTATGTAGATGTAAAGGTACATGGTTTAGTGGTTAAAACATTGGGCATGCAATCAAGAAGTTGTGAGTTCAATTCCCAGACCAGCAAGACACTTTATTTCACGTCGCTCCAGTTTACTCAGCTGTAGAAATGAGATGCAATGTCACTGGTGCCAAGTTGTATCGGCCATTGCCTTTCTCTTGGATTACATCTGTGGTGTGGAGAAGGGGAGGCTGGTATCCATGGGCAACTGCTGGTCTTCCACAAAACAAACCTTGCCCAGGCTTGTCTCTCAGAGGGGAAGTTTCTAGGTCATTTGTGACTGAAAGGGGGGGGGGGGGTCTCTACTCCTTACCTCTTTATATGTAGATGTAGACTATTGTATGAACATCGCATTATAGTGAGACATGGCAGCAACTGTGAAGGATATGCAATGGCTGTTGAGAAATGAAGCAAGTATGCTCTGTTGGATGTGCAATGTCAATGTGTGTGAACGACCAAGCATAGATGAATTGAGAGAGAAACTGTATAAGAGGGATAAGCTGTGGTGTGCAGGAGAGAAGACTGCGTTGGTATGGACACGTGATGTGCATGGAGGATGACCGATGGGTAAAGAAGTGCCAAGAAATCCAAGTAGAAGGAAGACGCAGTAGAGGAAGACCACAAAAATCATGGGCGGAGGTAGTGAGAGCCGACCTCAGATCGCTGAAGCTCATGGAGGAGATGATGAAGGACTGAGATGAATGGAGATATGCTGTGCTGAAGAGGACCCGTCCCACCCTTGCAAGCAGGGAAAAGCGGATGTAAAATGATTATGATTATGATGATGATGATGATGATATGATGTGATGTTACTGCTATGTATTTTCTCCTGTTTCTTTTTCAGCACACCTCTTGTTAGTGGTTTTCACAAACTGTTGACTGAGAGTATGAAAATAGCCAAAGAACTGCAGTACTTTAAGGTATAAATTCAGAAATATTTCTACTGTTGTTTAGATCTATGCTATATTTGAATGTCTTCCAAACATGGCCATACTGTTGTAGATATTTATAGAATTTCATTAACCATTGTTATCTTCTGCTTTTTATCTATCTTTACTACATTATCCCACCAACTCTTTCTATATATGTAAGGTGGTCGGTTGTGTTGGGGACATAACAAAAAGCACCCTGTCCACACTGTAAGGTGGTCGGTTGTTTTAGTGACATAACAAAAAACACCCGGTCCACTCTGTAAAGTGATTGTGTTGGTGACATAACAAAAACACCCAGTCCACCTTGTAAAATGGTTGCATTGGTGAGATAACAAAAACAACCGGTCCACTCTGTAAAGTGGTTGCGTTGGTGATACAACAAAAAGCACCCAGTCCACACTGTAAAGTGGTCATGTTGGTGACATAACAAAAAGCACCCAGTCCACCCTGTAAAGTGGTTGTGTTGGTGATACAACAAAAAGCACCCAGTCCACACTGTAAATGTGGTTGACATTAGGAAGGGCATCCAGCTGTAGAAACCAAGCCAAAAGCTGTTCTGCATGAGCAATACATGGTCACCTGATCTGACTTGTCTCACAACAGGACAACTCGTCTAACCCATGCTAGTGTGGAAAATAGATATTTACAACCACTTTACAATGATAATGACAGTAATTTTAATACTAATTATTTTAATGATATTAATTAATAAAAGGGCAGTGGTTTGACAGTATTGGTAGAGGGTTGGACTCAGCAAAGAGTTACGGCCCTTTATGGTCTGAGCTCAAATCCCGCCACGGTTAACTTTGCCTTTCATCCTTACGGGATTCGATAAAATAAAGTACCAGTAATGTACTGGTATAATTGCTGGCCTTGTGCCAAAAGTAGAAACAATTATTACAGGGTTGATAAAATAAAGTACCAGTAATACACTGGGAAAATTGCTGGCCTTGTGCCAAAAGTAGAAACAATTATTACAGGGTTGATAAAATAAAGTACCAGTAATACACTGGGAAAATTGCTGGCCTTGTGCCAAAAGTAGAAACAATTATTACAGGGTTGATAAAATAAAGTACCAGTAATACACTGGGAAAATTGCTGGCCTTGTGCCAAAAGTAGAAACAATTATTACAGGGTTGATAAAATAAAGTACCAGTAATACACTGGGAAAATTGCTGGCCTTGTGCCAAAAAGTAGAAACAATTATTACAGGGTTGATAAAATAAAGTACCAGTAATACACTGGGAAAATTGCTGGCCTTGTGCCAAAAAGTAGAAACAATTATTACAGGGTTGATAAAATAAAGTACCAGTAATACACTGGGAAAATTGCTGGCCTTGTGCCAAAAAGTAGAAACAATTATTACAGGGTTGATAAAATAAAGTACCAGTAATACACTGGGAAAATTGCTGGCCTTGTGCCAAAAAGTAGAAACAATTATTACAGGGTTGATAAAATAAAGTACCAGTAATACACTGGGAAAACTGCTGGCCTTGTGCCAAAAGTAGAAACAATTAATAATTTTTTTTTTAAATGATCGTAATAACAATAATAGTAATAACAATAGTAATAACAAAAGTAATAATAATAATAATTGTTTCTACTTTTGGCACAAGGCTAGCAATTACCCCAGTGTATTACTGGTACTTTATTTTATCGACCCCCGTAAGGATGAAAGGCAAAGTTAACCTCAGCCTCTATGAGTAATAATAATAATAATAACAGTTTCTGCTTTAGGCACAAGGCCAACAAACTTGGTGGGTGGGGAATTTGATAAAATCTACCCCAGTTCATTACTAGTACTATATTTTTTCCATTGTTTTTATTTTTATTTTTATATTTTACATATCTGTTTACCAATTTTTAGGGAATTTCCAATGGCAGTTTAAGAATTACTGAGAATTCAAGCCAGTCAAATGCAGAAAAGATTGCCTGTTTTATACTCATGAAGAAATTTAGTAAGGAGGTACAGAAGTGGCTTATATCCTACTTAGATTGAATATATTTCACAGAACTGTGTTTTACTCTAGCTTAAATTTTGTAAATTTTTTAATATATATGTATCATATTAATATATATGTATCATATTAATATATATGGCTCTGAACATTAATCAGTATACACTGAGGATGAAAAACTCAGAGCTGTATGGGAGCATCCCAAAAGTCAGCTCAAAAGTGACACAGAGGAGACTGAGGTTAGCTGGACATGCTCACTGACATCCAGAGTTGACATTGCACTCAGTGCTCCTTTGGGAGCCCCTACATGGACACACTAGAAGAGGAAGACCAAGGTTAACATATGTTGATGCCCTAAGGACAGACACTGGTCTGTTGGAGATGCAGGATATGGCAGCGATAATGAGGGACAGAGACCGCTGGAGAGAGCTCGTCCATGGATCTCGGGAATTTTACCCGCCTTAGATAGATAGAGATGTATCACTCTTCTAAGCATCACATATGTTATATTTATAATGTAAAATAGAAGTTTGCATAAAAGGTGTTTATAACAGATTGTCCCTCTGACATGTATCTACACAGTTTTCATCTACCAAATTTCAATCACAAGGCTTTTGTTAACCTGAGGCTAATTGTAGAAATCATTTGCCTAAGGGTCAAACTCAAAGCGATGTATTTATGAAGCAAACTTTTTAACCACATAGCCATACTTGTGCTATTAGAGTGATGTAAATCAGACCATCTATAAGTGCTCCTAAATTAAAATATACTGGGCTAGATTCTCTTCCTCCTGCTAGTGGAAAAAGTGAAGAGAAAAACCTAGTATTATTTACGCAAGAACATTTTTATTTTACTAAAGAAAATGTTTTAGGGTTGGATGTCCTACTGAAATCACATTTGAAAGCAGAAGCAATGGAGAGGAGTTCCAGCTAGATCATATCAACAAAATCTCAGTATGATATAACCCTTTAGCATTTACATTACTCTATATATACTATTGTATTTTTGTGGTAAAGGCTTTATCTTACATAATTATCTCACATAATATCGAAACTACGAGATATTGATAGTATTGATTTTGAGAACAATACCTTAATGTTAATATTAGTGGCCAGTTACAGTTGGTTTGAACAGAAAGAGGTGAAAGAATTCTGGCCGGATATGGCCGGTTTCAAGTCACAGATATCCAAATTGCTAAATATCAGCAGAAGGGCACCCAGGAACCATGACCTGAATGTGGCCTGGCCTCTTTAGAGTGTAAGAAGTTAATAGCTGAAACACTCACTTTAGTGGGGAGAGGTTCTTCTTTAAAGACCTTTTGCTGTCCAACTCTGAAGAGAGTTCTTACCACTATCATTATACAAATTAGATAACACAAATGTTTTTGTAATTTTAGATATTGGTACAACTGAAACAGTATAAAGAGGAGTTACTTGCAGCATGTCTTACACTAGTATTGTCTCTTCCTATAGAACTTATTGTAGATCAAACTAGTGACCTTTTGCCAGCTGTTCAGGTAACTATTACATTTTTTTTATTTGATAATACAGTGGAACCTTGGTTCACAAACTTAATTCGTTCCTGAAGGCTGTTTGTCACCCAAAATGTTTGTAAACCGAGACTATTAATTCTCTCATGGGAAATTTTGAGAGTGAGAGAGAGAGACTGTGTGTGAAAGACAGATAGATATCACCATAGTAACAAGTGATGCTTTCCCACCGATACTCCCAGCTTGTTGTCAACCATTGTTGCTGGCTTGCATGTTCGTTACTTGAGATACCGTTTGTCAACCAAGACATTTTATGTTTGGAAAAATTGTTCATGAACTGATTTGTTCTAGATGAGAGGCATTCGTGAACTGAGGTTCTACTGTATTATGAAGAAAACAAATATTGTTTTGTAAAGATTTGGGAAAGGAGGAAGTTTACATTTTTATTTTCTAAAGTTCTGGTGCACTACTTTTGTTTATGCTGGAGGAATCACCATTCTCCATTTAGCAGAGATGTTCTCTCAATCTTCAGATTTTGGCAAAAGCAATGTTGCTGCCATTTTGGCATCAGTAAACTCATAACCCATACTAGCGTGGAAGATGGACTTTAAACGAAGATGATGATGATGATGATGATGATGATGATGATGATGATGATTGACCATGTCTGACAAGAGAACCTCCTTTCAAGATTTCTCTTGTATTGGCTTTATCTATATCTCATCTCTTGGATTGGAAGTTTTTGGGATTCAAAAGTAGTATCCATGTAATAACTAACCCCATAAATTTAACCTTAAAAAATGGTCTAAAAAAAAAATCACCTTTTACACAAGTATATATGGTATATATTTTTCTTATCAGTTGTCTCTTTCTATTGGCCTGACGTACATTCCTCTTGCCAATGTTGCAATAAATACTTTGGAATACTGGACTGAAAGTTTATCCCAAGATGTTTTGAAGACAGTATATCCCCAGGTTTTGCCTTATTTAGATCCATTCATTAGAACATCTGAAAAAGGTAGGTTAACATCTGCATATTTCATTTTTACAGTGGCATACAGTATTCAAATTACTTTATTCAAATTACAGTTTTAAACTACTTTATTCGAATTACTTTATTCAAATGACATTAACTTCAAACAGTTTTCCTAATCCCTCAGTATACAACCTAAAATGTCAACAGAGTTCCCCTGTATTTTAGACTTCTTCGTAACAATATTTTGATTGTTTTGATTGTTTTTACATTATTATTTTATGACTCATTCATATTTTAGGTTCTGGTGATATTGACCTTACTAATATAGGGAAAAAAATATCCCACTACAACTTCGTACGTCTGCTATTTTCTAAATTACTTTTTATTTCCTTAATTCTTCTCTCTCTGTCGCAGTTGCTCGCTCGCTTGCTCTATATCTCTCTCTGTCTCTCTTTATCTCTCTCTCTCTCTCTCTCTCTCTCAAAATATATGGCTGTCCATGTGTTGATATTATCACCTATTTCTATACCCAAAATATATGGCTGTCCATGTGTTGATATTATCACCTATTTCTATACCCAAAATATATGGCTGTCCATGTGTTGATATTATCACCTATTTCTATACCCAAAATATATGGCTGTCCATGTGTTGATATTATCACCTATTTCTATACCCAAAATATATGGCTGTCCATGTGTTGATATTATCACCTATTTCTATACCCAAAATATATGGCTGTCCATGTGTTGATATTATCACCTATTTCTATACCCAAAATATATGGCTGTCCATGTGTTGATATTATCACCTATTTCTATACCCAAAATATATGGCTGTCCATGTGTTGATATTATCACCTATTTCTTTGTCCTTCTGACAATGTTATAAATTAATATATTTCTTATAATTATTCACTTTCTGAAAATACTGATAAAATATATATATATTCTGTCTGTGCTAGAAAGGCTAAAGGGAGAGTAAGATTTGCTGACCACAAGCAGTCACTAATAACAGGGGGTGCAAGCTCTCCTATCTCGATGTCATCTCCAGAGATTCTGGTATTGAAATCCAAGACTTGGCAACGACATTGAACGACAGACTCATGTGTAGATCAATTGTTTAGTCCGTTTCAGCTGAGACCAATAGATGATGATGATTAGAAAGGTTAAATTAGCATGAAACAGTAAAAATATATAATGAAAGAGTTATATTTACCAAGAAGGATATCTTGTTTTAGTTTTATCAGTATTTATTTGTTTATATTCACCTTATTTCTTTTCTTTTCTTTTGTCCAGGATCCTGAATCTAAACTAAGTAAAATAAAATACAGAATTGTAAAATACCTTGGCAATATTGGTGGCAGTTTTAATAAAGACTTATTAGCAAATTCTGACCAAGATGTCTTGAAGTATGCTGTGGCCTGGGACACTAAAAAATATTTACAATTTGAATTGCCTTTTATTGACATTAAACTATCGATTGATTTAGGTATTTTCAATGATAATTTCCTAAAATATTCATAAACTTGTGGAAAAATGGAATAGGGATAATTTTAGATATTATTTATCTTTTCAATATGAGTTTTCTGTTGTAAAAGATGCCTGACAACTGTGTAGTTCTCCTGCTTGTTTGTATGTGTGTGTGTAAATGGGTTTTTAAAGTATTTAATTTGTAAAGAGGGTCTTATAGAGATATAATTCTGTGCCCTAAGAATACTATATCTCTAGTGTATGTACTGGAATATTTTCCCAACAAGTGCTAAGAAATCCCAGTGGAAGGAAGCTGCAGTAGAGGAAGGCCAAGGTAGACCTGGACAGAAGTGATGAGAGCTGATTTCAAATCACTGAACCTCATGGTAGAGATGATGAAGCTGACCTTGCCCAATTGCACCTCTCAAAGGCGATGTCACAGGACTGACACCTCTGGTGTTATGCAGTAATACAGAAGACCTGACTTCCCACGGGTACAAGCCAGAGCTGAAGCATATAGACAATGTGCCGTCACCCCCTCCTACTGCAAAGTGGTCGTGGAGGTGTCACAACAAAAAAAGCACCCAGTCCACACTGTAAAGTGGTTGTGCAGACGCCACAGTAAAAAAGGCACCCAGCACTCACTGTAAATGAGGTTGGTGTTTGGAAGGGCATCCACTTGTAGAAATCAAGCCAAAATCAGTTCCCATATGAGCAAGACAAGGTCACCCAACCTGGCATTGCCCACAACAGGACAACCCGTCTAACCCATGCTCGCATAGAAGAATGGACATAAAACGGTGATGACAATTAAGTATGTGTTTCACAATATCTTAAATAAATTAATCAAAAACTGTCAAGAAAGCTACTTAATAAGTGACCCCTTAATATTTCTTGGGTCTTTGGGAAGCTGTTTATGAGCAATGTAGCTTATCAGAGTAGAATGATATGTTCATTTTTTGTTTGTTTTCTTCAGATCCTTTCCTGCCTCCTATTCTTGAATTGGCTACTAAATCAAGTGATCGTCAGACCAAAATTGCTGCCTGTGAATTCTTGCACTCCGCTATACTGTTTTCTCTTGGACAGAAGAGATCCTCATTTGAAATGATATATAAAAATATCTTTCCAGTGTTATTACAGTTGGCATGTGATTTAGATCAGGTATGATCAATAAAATTTCAATAACCTGGCATAGATATTGAACTTTTCTAACTCACCTTTTCCTATTGACATTTAACATATCTCAATTTGATTTTTTTTTTTTTTACTTTTATTTTCTAATTGTACAAGGATTGGCTGAAAAGTTCATATGCTAACTAAGATACTCTCATGGAATGACCAAATGGGGTTTATTTTTCAACATAGTCCCTGGAAAGAAATAATGCAGTTATTAATGAAAAGAATTGAAATAAATGTATGCAAGATTTCACAGCTCTAGCATCACTCCTTCATAGTCTGCCTAAGAACTTTTCAGTCAACCATTGTATATACTTAAAAATGAATTCTATATTAATTTTCTATGTTCCTGAACAGCTTTAGTTTAATAATATACTTTAAAATTAATTTTATAATAAATTTTTTCTAGGTCCCCAAACAGCTGTTTGAAACCCTAGTGTTTCAACTTATCCATTGGTTTACCAGAAACCAGAACTTTGAAAATGCAGAATCCATGTCCCTTTTGAATGCTATTTATGTAAGAATTAAATTTTTTGTTTTTTTGTTTTTTGTTTTTTGTTTTTTGTCTTTTTTATACAAACCAATATATTTGTGAATCATTGCTTCCATACTTTTAGGATGAAAACGTATAGAAATTGTGAATCATTGCTTCCATACTTTTAGGAAGTAAAGGTAGAGAAATTGTGAATCATTGTTCCATACTTTTAGAAAGTAAAGGTAGAGAAATTGTGAATCATTGCTTCCATATTTTTAGGAAGTAAAGGTAGAGAAATTGTGAATCATTGCTTCCATACTTTTAGGATGAAAACGTAGAGAGTTTGTGAATCATTGCTACCATACTTTCAGGAGGTCAAGGTAAAGAGATTGTGAATTGTTGCTTCCATACTTTCAGGAGGTGAAGGTAGAGGGATTGTGAATTGTTGCTTCCATACTTTCAGGAGGTGTAGGTAGAGAGATTGTGAATTGTTGCTTCCATACTTTCAGGAAGTGAAGGTAGAGAGATTGTGAATTGTTGCTTCCATACTTTCAGGAAGTGAAGGTAGAGAGATTGTGAATCATTGCTTCCATACTTTCAGGAGGTGAAGGTAGAAAGATTGTGAATTATTGCTTCCATACTTTCAGGAGGTGTGGGTAGAGAGATTGTGAATTATTGCTTCCATACTTTCAGGAGATGAAGGTAGAGAGATTGTGAATTATTGCTTCCATACTTTCAGGAGGTGAAGGTAGAGAGATTGTGAATTATTGCTTCCATACTTTCAGGAGGTGTAGGTAGAGAGATTGTGAATTGTTGCTTCCATACTTTCAGGAGGTGTAGGTAGAGAGATTGTGAATTATTGCTTCCATACTTTCAGGAGGTGTAGGTAGAGAGATTGTGAATTGTTGCTTCCATACTTTCAGGAGGTGTGGGTAGAGAGATTGTGAATTATTGCTTCCATACTTTCAGGAAGTGAAGGTAGAGAGATTGTGAATTGTTGCTTCCATACTTTCGGGAGGTGAAGGTAGAGAGATTGTGAATTGTTGCTTCCATACTTTCAGGAGGTGAAGGTAGAGAGATTGTGAATTGTTGCTTCCATACTTTCAGGAAGTGAAGGTAGAGAGATTGTGATTATTGCTTCCATACTTTCAGGTCAAGGTAGAGAGATTCTGAATTGTTGCTTCCATACTTTCAGGAAGTGAAGGTAGAGAGATTGTGAATTGTTGCTTCCATACTTTCAGGAGGTGTAGGTAGAGAGATTGTGAATTGTTGCTTCCATACTTTCAGGAGGTCAAGGTACAGGGATTGTGAATTGTTGCTTCCATACTTTCAGGAAGTGAAGGTAGAGAGATTGTGAATTGTTGCTTCCATACTTTCAGGAAGTGAAGGTAGAGAGATTGTGATTATTGCTTCCATACTTTCAGGAGGTCAAGGTAGAGAGATTCTGAATTGTTGCTTCCATACTTTCAGGAAGTGAAGGTAGAGAGATTGTGAATTATTGCTTCCATACTTTCAGGAGGTGTAGGTAGAGAGATTGTGAATTATTGCTTCCATACTTTCAGGAGGTGTGGGTAGAGAGATTGTGAATTGTTGCTTCCATACTTTCAGGAGATGAAGGTAGAGAGATTGTGAATTATTGCTTCCATACTTTCAGGAGGTGTAGGTAGAGAGATTGTGAATTGTTGCTTCCATACTTTCAGGAGATGAAGGTAGAGAGATTGTGAATTATTGCTTCCATACTTTCAGGAGGTGTGGGTAGAGAGATTGTGAATTGTTGCTTCCATACTTTCAGGAGATGAAGGTAGAGAGATTGTGAATTATTGCTTCCATACTTTCAGGAGGTGTAGGTAGAGAGATTGTGAATTATTGCTTCCATACTTTCAGGAGGTCAAGGTACAGAGATTGTGAATTGTTGCTTCCATACTTTCAGGAGGTCAAGGTACAGAGATTGTGAATTGTTGCTTCCATACTTTCAGGAAGTGAAGGTAGAGAGATTGTGAATTATTGCTTCCATACTTTCAGGAGGTGTAGGTAGAGAGATTGTGAATTATTGCTTCCATACTTTCGGGAGGTCAAGGTAGAGAGATTGTGAATTGTTGCTTCCATACTTTCAGGAGGTCAAGGTACAGGGATTGTGAATTGTTGCTTCCATACTTTCAGGAGGTCAAGGTACAGAGATTGTGAATTGTTGCTTCCATACTTTCAGGAGGTCAAGGTACAGGGATTGTGAATTGTTGCTTCCATACTTTCAGGAGGTCAAGGTACAGAGATTGTGAATTGTTGCTTCCATACTTTCAGGAGGTCAAGGTACAGGGATTGTGAATTGTTGCTTCCATACTTTCAGGAGGTGTGGATAGAGAGATTGTGAATTGTTGCTTCCATACTTTCAGGAGGTCAAGGTACAGAGATTGTGAATTGTTGCTTCCATACTTTCAGGAAGTGAAGGTAGAGAGATTGTGAATTATTGCTTCCATACTTTCGGGAGGTGTAGGTAGAGAGATTGTGAATTGTTGCTTCCATACCGGGTGATGAATTAACCACACCGGTAAAGTGTCGGACAATATGCTTTGCGGCATATAGACATGGCCCTTTACAGTCTGAGTTCAAATCCCGCTGATATTAACTTTGCGTTTCATCCTTACGGTGTCGATAAAATAAAACACCAGTAAGGCACTGGGATCGATATAATCGACTTCCCTTTCAGATTGCTGGCCTTGTGCCTAAAGTAGAAACAATTATTATTATTACTATGAAATAATGGTTTGTTTGTTTTTTTAATTTTTGTTTATTTTGGAAAATGTGTTCGTAATAAGGAGGCACATGGCTTAGTGGTTAGAGCATTGGCCTTGCAATCGAAAGGTTGTGAGTTCAATTCTCAGAACAGGGCGATGTGTTGAGCAAGACACTTTATTTCACGTTGCTCCAGTTTACTCAGCTGTAGAAATGAGATGACAGGGACTGCGGTCTCTATCATTCCACTGCAAAGTGGTCATGGAGGTGCCACAGCAAAAAAGCACCCAGCACTCACTGTAAATGAGGTTGGTGTTAGGAAGGGCATCCAGCTGTAGAAATCAAGCCAGAATCAGTTCCCGTCCCACCCTTGCAAGCAGGGAAAAGCGGATGTAAAATGAAATGATGATGAATGCTGAATATGTTTTTTTTTTTTGTTTTTTTTCGAAATGAACTTCTTCAAATCTAAACTATAATAAAGTCAGGAGTGCGGAACTGAGTACAGTTTATAATTTTTTATCCCATTAGTAAAATAAGTCGGATTACTTTGAATAAATAATTGTTTCTACTTTTGGCACAAAGCCAGCAATTATCCCAGTACATTACTGGTACTTTATTTTATCGACCCCGTAAGGATGAAAGGCAAAGTTAACCTTGGCGGGATTTGAACTCAGACCATAGAGAGCTGTAACTCTTTGCTGGAAAACATGGCGTCCGACCCTCTACCGATACTGCCAAATGAATGAATATTACATAATTTATCTACTAAATTTCGTAACTGTTGATTAAATATATTTTATTGTTTATTTAAAGATTCACTTCTTTAAAATTTTCAAATGTCAACACTTCCAGTTAGCGATCGCTTAAATAAACATTCATATATTTCCGCCACTAATTTTCTCCTAATGCAGTTTATATATAATATCTTTTTTTAATGTAGCATGAATTATGTTACTGACTACATAAGACAGTGTAACGCAGTCTTCATTCAATTTCTGTGTATATTTTCAATTACGATTTTATTTGATGTATCATATCTACATGCACATAAACTTGCATATAACATCAATATGCACACTACACATGTATCATATCTACATGCACATAAACTTGCATATAATATCAATATGCACACTACACATGCTAGCAGAAAACCACCTGAAGGGTGGTTTTTCTGCTAGTTAATTTAAAAGGGTATAAAAAAACACAATAGAAAAAAGAAAAACAAACAAAAGAAAGCCTAAAGTGTTTGAGTTAACCCTTTAGTATTTATATTATTCTATATTTACTATTGAATTTTCACAGTAAAGGCTTTATCTCACATAATACCGAATCTACGAGATTTTGATGTTATTTATTTTGAGAACAATACTTTAATGAGGTATGAATGGTCAGTTACAGCCAGTTTGAACAGAGAGATGTGAGAGAGTTCTGGCCAGATACAGCCGGTTTAAATGCTAAAGGGTTAAGATTTGATTTTTGTGGGGTATTTTTGAAAGGATGAATGTTTTCTTAGCAGACCATTTATTTGTGTTGTTTTTTTCTTTTAGGATGGTATAATCCAATCTAAAGATACAAGTCTTCGTGATTTTTGTGCAAAATGTATTGCAGAATTTTTCAAATGGTCATTGAAAAGAGAAAGTAGTGTAGTAAGTGTATATACTTTTGTCATTTTACTGGTTTCACTCAAATCTATATAACCAGGGGAATGGAGAAGCACTAACCCGAAATGATTTTTATGAACCATTTCCAACCTTCAACCTATAGTAAATTTTACAGGTACCACTTGTATTATCAACCTGAAAAAGAGAAAAGAGTGAGTAAATATAGGTGGGACCTGAATTCAGTATATAAAGAGGTATTTTGTCCAGCTTTCTGCTAACTGCCATTCACCAAAATATCTAGGGCGGGTTTTTTTTTTTAAATTAAAAAAAACAAAAAAAATTTATACAAAAATTAAAAAAAAAATTTTTTTAATTAAAAAAAAAAAATTTTAATTAAAAAAAAAAATTTTTTTAAATGAAAAAATTTTTTTTTTTAATTAAAATTTTTTTTTTTAAATTAAAAATAAAAAAAAATTTTAAAGATTTTTTTTAGATATTTTGGTGAATGGCAGTTAGCAGAAAGCTGGACAAAATACCTCTTTATATACTGAATTCAGGTCCCACCTATATTTACTTGCTCTCCAGCGGTCTCTGTCCCTCATTATCGCTGCCATGTCCTGCATCTCCAAGAGACCAGTGTCTGACTTTAGGACCTCAACATATGTTAACCTCATTCTTCCTCTTCCAGTGTGTCCATGCAGGGGCTCCCACAGAAGAACTGAGTGCAGTGTCAACTCACTTCGTTGCTGTAGTGGAGTCTGTGCTGCTGTACGGGTCTCAGACTTGGACACTGACCAAGAAACTCACTCAGATGGTGGATGGGTGCTACACAAGAATGCTAAGGATGGCTCTGAACATTAATCAGTATACTCTGAGGATGAAGAACCTGCCAATATATATATGTATTTATATGTATATATCATCATCATCATAATCATCAATATATATATATATAATCCGTTACCTGGGTGACAAAATCAGCAGTGGGGGAGGGTGCTCGGAAAGTACAGTAGCTAGAGTCGGAACTGGGTGGAAAAAGTTCAGAGAGCTTATACCACTATTAGCCGCTAAAGGGTTCTCCCTAAAAATGAAAGGCAGGTTGTACGATGCCTGCATACGAACAGCAATGTTGCATGGCAGTGAGACCTGGGCATTGTGTGCAGAGGATATACGCAGACTAGAGAGAAACGAAGCTTGCATGCTCCGCTGGATGTGTAATAGTAATACACGTGAACGGCAAAGTATAAACGAACTAAGGAAAAAATTAGAAATAAGAGGGATCAGATGTTGTTTACTAGAGAGAAGGCTACGTTGGTATGGTCACGTGATGCGCATGAAAGTCGATAGCTGTATAACAAAGAGCAGGGCAATAAAGATAGACGGTAGCCACGGAATAGGCAGACCCAGAAAAACCTGGGACGAGCTGATAAACTCCGACCTCACACACTTACACCTCACCAAGACAATGTCACTGGACCGAGACCTTTGGCGGTACTCAGTAATAGAGAAGACCCGCCTTACCTAAATACAAAGTAAAAACCTACTACAGTCAGTAGGCATCTCTAACAAAATACACCCCCGTCCCACCACCCCCACCCCATCCACACCGCCCCCTTCTATGTAAAGTTATGTTGGTGCCACACCATCCAGGCCGAAACAAATGAGATCGTGTAGGTGTCACGACAAAAAAACACACAGTCCACGCTGTAATGTGGCCGTGTAGGCAACACGGTAAAAACCTCCCAGACCCACACTGTAAATGTGGTTGGTGTTAGGAAGGGCATCGAACTGTAGAAAACCTGCCAGACAGTCCTATGCGAGCAATGACAATCACTCTTGCCTCAAGTGGGAAAACCCCCATCCAAACCCATGCAAGCGTAGAACACGGACGTTAAACGTTGATGATGATGATGATGATGTATATATCATCATCATCATAATCATCAATATATATATATATATATATATAAAGAGACAATAAGAATTGTAACTTTTTGTAAACTTTATTACATATTACAATGTGTTTCCTTATCGATCATGTGACGTGATCTCTACTCTTAACACTTCAGATATAAGAGTTTTCATAGGTATATCATCATCATCATCATCATCAATATATATATATATATATATATTTATAGTAGAATAATCGAGTATCGGAAAATCGGCTCACGAGTTTACGATAAACAAATTCGACATGAGTGGCAGAGGGCTCAATAATTGTTTCTACTTTAGGCACAAGGCCAGTAATTACCCAGTGCATTACTGGTACTTTATTTTATCGACCCCGTAAGGATGAAAGGCAAAGTCAACCTCGGCGGGATTTGAACTCAGATCGTAAAGGGACGTAACTATGCTGGAAAGCATGGCGTCCGACCCTCTACCGATACTGCCAATCCACCGCCCTAGGCAGAGGGCTCAATAATTCAGATAAATCAGAGCTATAACTATCGTTAAAATACCAACACACAAAGATTATGTCTAAAATCACCCATGCGGCCGAAAAATTACGACCAGGAAGATTCGGGTCACTCAGATAAAATATCAATAAATCAATAAATCATATGAATATATTTATATGTAGGAAAAAAGTCAGGGCTCTGGCCGTTTCAGCAGAGCTTGATCTGAATCACTCAAATCAAGCTATCGAAACGTTGGGATCCTGGCTCTTTTCCTATTACCCACTCTACTACCCTAATTATTGAGTACTCTAGTGCATTATGGTCCACCTGGTATCTTACCACACCCTCTTTGTTATATCATCATCATCATCATCATCAACGTTTAACGTCCGTGTTCCACGCTTGCATGGGTTTGGACGGGGGTAGTCCCACTTGAGGCAAGAGTGGTTGTCCTGCTCGCATAGGACTGTCTGGCAGGTTTTCTACAGTTGGATGCCCTTCCTAACACCAACCACATTTACAGTGTGGGTCTGGGAGGTTTTTACCGTGTTGCCTACACGGCCACATTACAGCGTGGACTGGACTGTCTGGCAGGTTTTCTACAGCTGGATGCCCTTCCTAACACCAACCACATTTACAGTGTGGGGCTGGGAGGTTTTTACCGTGTTGCCTACACGGCCACATTACAGCGTGGACTGGACTGTCTGGCAGGTTTTCTACAGCTGGATGCCCTTCCTAACACCAACCACATTTACAGTGTGGGTCTGGGAGGTTTTTACCGTGTTGCCTACACGGCCACATTACAGCATGGACTATCTGGCGGGTTTTCTACAGCTGGATGCCCTTCCTAACACCAACCACATTTACAGTGTGGGGCTGGGAGGTTTTTACCGTGTTGCCTACACGGCCACATTACAGCGTGGACTATCTGGCGGGTTTTCTACAGCTGGATGCCCTTCCTAACACCAACCACATTTACAGTGTGGGGCTGGGAGGTTTTTACCGTGTTGCCTACACGGCCACATTACAGCATGGACTGTCTGGCGGGTTTTCTACAGCTGGATGCCCTTCCTAACACCAACCACATTTACAGTGTGGGGCTGGGAGGTTTTTACCGTGTTGCCTACACGGCCACATTACAGCGTGGACTATCTGGCGGGTTTTCTACAGCTGGATGCCCTTCCTAACACCAACCACATTTACAGTGTGGGGCTGGGAGGTTTTTACCGTTGGATGCCCTTCCTAACACCAACCACATTTACAGTGTGGGTCTGGGAGGTTTTTACCGTGTTGCCTACACGGCCACATTACAGCGTGGACTGTGTGTTTTTTTGTCGTGACACCTACACGATCTCATTTGTTTCAGCCTGGATGGCGCGGCACCAACATAACTTTACATAGAACGGGGTGGTGTGGGACGGGGTGTATTTTGTTAGAGATGCCTACTGACTGTAGTAGGTTTTACTATATATTTAGGTAAGGCGGGTCTTCTCTGTTACTGAGTACCGCCAAAGGTCTCGGTCCAGTGACATTGTCTTGGTGAGGTGTAAGTGTGTGAGGTCGGAGTTTATCAGCTCGTCCCAGGTTTTTCTGGGTCTGCCTACTCCGTGACTACCGTCTATCTTTATTGCCCTGCACTTTGTTATACAGCTATCGACTTTCATGCGCATCACGTGTCCATACCAACGTAGCCTTCTCTCGAGTAAACAACTCTGATCCCTCTTATTTCTAATTTTTTCCTTAGTTCGTTTATATATATATATATATATATAGTAATAATAATTAACAGATTAAAGTTTAAGCAAAGAATCGCTGCTTTCACCCTTAACGGGATCTTCTGAAGATCCCGTTAAGGGTGAAAGCAGTGATTCTTTGCTTAAACTTTAATCTGTTATTTATATATATATATATATATAGTTTTAATATAGATGAGATTCTACAGGACTAGAACTGTTTCATTCTTTAGAAATCATGAATGATGATTTCTAAAGAATGAAACAGTTCTAGTCCTGTAGAATCTCATCTATATTAAAACTTTTATACTCTGCTATGTATTGAGTACCCTACTTACTGTGGTTACCTCCGATTCAACCCAGAATAACGTATATATATATAGATATATATATATATATGTAAAAGTTCTATTTAAATTGTTGGGATACAACAAGCAAATATTTTTATAACTGATATAAAGCACTCAACAAATATTTGGAGTTAAAATACGATATTAACAAATGGAAACTATATTTATAAAACCATATTTATTTCATTATACATATTTCAAGGACACCAAGTTAAATTATGGTGTGCTTTCATCAGATGACTATCCGGGAGCTTCCAACAATAATGGTTGCATTCTTTAAGGGTATGTCAATATTTATTTATAAAACTGATCTATATTATATTTTATCTGATGAAAGCACATCATAATTTAACTTGGTGTCCTTGAAATATGTATAATGAAATAAATATGGTTTTATAAATATAGTTTCCATTTGTTAATATCGTATATATATATAGTTTAAAAGGGGGGTAAAATTCCATGCAAATCAAATGTTATAGGTAAAAAGTAAAAGTGAAAAAGCTCAGAGATATATTTAAAGATTATTGTTTTCTTTAATCTGACAGAAAGAATAATTTTATAATTGTTTCATTTAGTGGATTCAAATTTTGTCAAGTATTACTGGTTTCGATTTTATCAAATATCAATTGCTGTATCAATTTTATCAAATATTAGTGGAGACGCATGGCTTAGTGGTTAGAGCATTGGTCTTGCAATCGAAAGGTTGTGAGTTTAATTCTCAGACCGGGTGATGTCTTGTTTTCTTGAGCAAGACACTTTATTTCACATTGCTCCAGTTTACTCAGCTGTAGAAAGGAGATGATAGGACTGGGGTCCCTATCATTCCACTGCAAAGTGGATGTGTAGGTGCCACAGCAAAAAAGCACCCACCCACACTCTAAAGTGGACGTGTAGGCGCTACGGAAAAAAAGCACCCAGCACTCACTGTAAATGAGGTTGGTGTTAGGAAGGGCATCCAGCTGTAGAAATCAAGCCAGAATCAGTTCCCGTCCCACCCTTGCAAGCAGAGAAAATGATGATGATGATGATGATGATAATTAAAAAAGTTTGATCTCATATTCTGTGAGCAGTTAGAACACATACTATATAAAATATTTCAGTTTTATTTGAGTGAGTCTTTCATTTCTGTATTTTCAGCAAAACCCAGTGAATGTGACGTCAGTTTTAACTCGACTTTACAGCTACACTCTTCATCCTGATCCATTTAAAAGACTTGGAGCTGCTTTAGCCTTCAACAATTTCTATGTTATATTTAGGTAAATATTCTAATGATTGAGTTGTATTCTGATGGAGTTTTAAGGGCACTAGGTCAGGAGTTTTAGGGGCACTAGGTCAGGAGTTTTAGGGGCACTAGGTCAGGAGTTTTAGGGGCACCAGGTCAGGAGTTTTAGGAGCACTAGGTCAGGGGTTTTAGGGGCACTAGGTCAGGAGTTTTAGGGGCATCAGGTCAGGAGTTTTAGAGGCACAAGGTCAGGAGTTTTAGGGGCATTAGGTCAGGAGTTTTAGGGGCACTAGGTCAGGAGTTTTAGGGGCACCATGTCAGGAGTTTTAGAGGCACAAGGTCAGGAGTTTTAGGGGCACTGGGTCAGGAGTTTTAAGGGCACTAGGTCAGGAGTTTTAAGGGCACTAGGTCAGGAGTTTTAGGGGCACCAGGCCAGGAGTTTTAGGGGCACTAGGTTAGGAGCACTAGGTCAGGAGTTTTAGGGGCACTGGGTCAGGAGCTTTAGGGGCACTAGATCAGGAATTTTAGGGTCAGCAGGTCAGGAGTTTTAGGGGCACCAGATCAGGAGTTTTAAGGCACTAGTTCATGAGTTTTAGGGGGACCAGGTCAGAACACAGCAGATTTCCTCCAGAGAAGGATAGAAAGTGACATACCCCAGTCAACCCCAGTACTAGACCGGTACTTTTTTTATCAACCTCGAAAGGATGAAGGGCAAAGTTAATCTTGGCAGAGAGCCAGAATGAATGTCATGAAGAATTCTTATGACTCTGCCATTTCACTTCATATGTACTTGTATATAACTGTATATAATTTGTATAGAATTAACAATTGTTTAAGAGGAAAGTATTTTTTGGGACTTCATTAAGCATTAACAGAGATTTTAAAGTATAGTATTTATGAGGGTCAGCTGAAGAATTCATAGGCTGACCAAGATACTCTCATGGAATGACCAAATGAGGTTTATTTTTCAACATAGTCCCTCAAAAGAAACAATGCAGTTATTATATGAGGGTCAGCTGAAAAGTTCATAGGCTGACCAAGATACTCTCATGGAATTGACCAAATGAGATTTATTTTTCAACATAGTCCCTCAAAAGAAACAATGCAGTTATTATATGAGGGTCAGCTGAAAAGTTCATAGGCTGACCAAGGTACTCTCATGGAATGACCATTACTGGTACTTTATTTTATCGACCCCGTAAGGATGAAAGGCAATGTTGCAAGAAGATAAATCAGCTTATAAATTTCACCGTTTTCATTTTGTTCTCCCTTATTTAGTTACTTACTTGTTTGTTATTTTTCTCTATCTTATTATATTCTAGAGAACATGATGTACTGGTGGATGAGTTTGTATTTAACATTTTGGTGCATTTCGTAAAAAGCTTGGCTTTATGTCACAAGGATGATCAATCTTTAGGTAAGTTTTAGGTTACTTGTTTTTTTTCTTTCCATAAACATTAATTTAACTTTGATCTATTGCCATTGTTGTCAAAAAACACCAAATTATTTCTAATTCAGTGGTTAGGTTGACCTTACTATTTCCTAGTTCTTTCTTCTTAATCTGCCTTTTCTGTGGATATATTCTACCATCAACCATGACACTTCTTTAACCAACATGTGTTATCCACAGCTAAAGACCCCTCAAATCATCCACAATTCCCCTCAAATCATCCACAATTCCCCTCAAATTATCCACAATTCCCCTCAAATCATCCACAATTTCCGTCAAATTATCCACAATTCCCCTCAAATCATCCACAATTTCCTTCAAATTATCCACAATTCCCCTCAAATCATCCACAATTCCCCTCAAATCATCCACAATTTCCTTCAAATTATCCACAATTCCCCTCAAATCATCCACAATTCCCCTCAAATTATCCACAATTCCCCTCAAATCATCCACAATTTCCTTCAAATTATCCACAATTCCCCTCAAATCATCCACAATTCCCCTCAAATCATCCACAATTCCACTCAAATCATCCACAATTCCCCTCAAATCATCCACAATTCCCCTCAAATTATCCACAATTCCCCTCAAATCATCCACAATTCCCCTCAAATCATCCACAATTCCCCTCAAATCATCCACAATTCCCCTCAAATCATCCACAATTCCCCTCAAATTATCCACAATTCCCCTCAAATTATCCACAATTCTCCTCAAATCATCCACAATTCCCCTCAAATTATCCACAATTCCCCTCAAATTATCCACAATTCCACTCAAATCATCCACAATTCCACTAAAATTATCCACAATTCCCCTCAAATTATCCACAATTCCCCTCAAATCATCCACAATTCCCCTCAAATCATCCACAATTCCCCTCAAATCATCCACAATTCCCCTCAAATTATCCACAATTCCCCTCAAATTATCCACAATTCTCCTCAAATCATCCACAGTTCCCCTCAAATTATCCACAATTCCCCTCAAATTATCCACAATTCCCCTCAAATTATCCACAATTCCCCTCAAATTATCCACAATTCCCCTCAAATCATCCACAATTCCCCTCAAATCATCCACAATTCTCCTCAAATCATCCACAATTCCCCTCAAATTATCCACAATTCCACTCAAATCATCCACAATTCCACTCAAATCATCCACAATTCTCCTCAAATCATCCACAATTCCCCTCAAATCATCCACAATTTCCTTCAAATTATCCACAATTCCCCTCAAATCATCCACAATTTCCTTCAAATCATCCACAATTTCCCTCAAATCATCCACAATTCCCCTCAAATCATCCACAATTTCCCTCAAATCATCCACAATTCCCCTCAAATCATCCACAATTCCCCTCAAATTATCCACAATTCCCCTCAAATCATCCACAATTCCACTCAAATCATCCACAATTCCCCTCAAATTATCCACAATTCCCCTCAAATCATCCACAATTCCCCTCAAATCATCCACAATTTCCCTCAAATCATCCACAATTCCCCTCAAATCATCCACAATTCCCCTCAAATCATCCACAATTCCACTCAAATCATCCACAATTCCCCTCAAATTATCCACAATTCCCCTCAAATCATCCACAATTCCCCTCAAATCATCCACAATTTCCCTCAAATCATCCACAATTCCACTAAAATTATCCACAATTCCCCTCAAATTATCCACAATTCCCCTCAAATCATCCACAATTCCCCTCAAATCATCCACAATTCCACTCAAATCATCCACAATTCCCCTCAAATCATCCACAATTCCCCTCAAATTATCCACAATTCCCCTCAAATTATCCACAATTCTCCTCAAATCATCCACAATTCCCCTCAAATTATCCACAATTCCCCTCAAATTATCCACAATTCCCCTCAAATTATCCACAATTCCCCTCAAATTATCCACAATTCCCCTCAAATCATCCACAATTCTCCTCAAATCATCCACAATTTCCCTCAAATTATCCACAATTCCACTCAAATCATCCACAATTCCACTCAAATCATCCACAATTCTCCTCAAATCATCCACAATTCCCCTCAAATCATCCACAATTTCCTTCAAATTATCCACAATTCCCCTCAAATCATCCACAATTTCCTTCAAATCATCCACAATTTCCCTCAAATCATCCACAATTCCCCTCAAATCATCCACAATTTCCCTCAAATCATCCACAATTCCCCTCAAATCATCCACAATTCCCCTCAAATTATCCACAATTCCCCTCAAATCATCCACAATTCCACTCATATCATCCACAATTCCCCTCAAATTATCCACAATTCCCCTCAAATCATCCACAATTCCCCTCAAATCATCCACAATTTCCCTCAAATCATCCACAATTCCCCTCAAATCATCCACAATTCCCCTCAAATTATCCACAATTCCCCTCAAATTATCCACAATTCCCCTCAAATTATCCACAATTCCCCTCAAATCATCCACAATTCTCCTCAAATCATCCACAATTCCCCTCAAATTATCCACAATTCCCCTCAAATTATCCACAATTCCACTGAAATCATCCACAATTCCACTAAAATTATCCACAATTCCCCTCAAATCATCCACAATTCCCCTCAAATCATCCACAATTCCCCTCAAATCATCCACAATTCCCCTCAAATTATCCACAATTCCCCTCAAATTATCCACAATTCCACTCAAATCATCCACAATTCCACTAAAATTATCCACAATTCCCCTCAAATTATCCACAATTCCCCTCAAATCATCCACAATTCCCCTCAAATCATCCACAATTCCACTCAAATCATCCACAATTCTCCTCAAATCATCCACAATTCCCCTCAAATCATCCACAATTTCCTTCAAATTATCCACAATTCCCCTCAAATCATCCACAATTTCCCTCAAATCATCCACAATTCCCCTCAAATCATCCACAATTCCCCTCAAATTATCCACAATTCCCCTCAAATCATCCACAATTCCACTCAAATCATCCACAATTCCACTCAAATCATCCACAATTCCCCTCAAATCATCCACAATTCCCCTCAAATCATCCACAATTTCCCTCAAATCATCCACAATTACCCTCAAATCATCCACAATTCCCCTCAAATTATCCACAATTCCCCTCAAATTATCCACAATTCCCCTCAAATTATCCACAATTCCCCTCAAATTATCCACAATTCCCCTCAAATCATCCACAATTCTCCTCAAATCATCCACAATTCCCCTCAAATTATCCACAATTCCCCTCAAATTATCCACAATTCCACTCAAATCATCCACAATTCAACTAAAATTATCCACAATTCCCCTCAAATCATCCACAATTCCCCTCAAATCATCCACAATTCCCCTCAAATCATCCACAATTCCCCTCAAATTATCCACAATTCTCCTCAAATTATCCACAATTCCCCTCAAATTATCCACAATTCCCCTCAAATTATCCACAATTCCCCTCAAATCATCCACAATTCCACTCAAATCATCCACAATTCCACTAAAATTATCCACAATTCCCCTCAAATTATCCACAATTCCCCTCAAATCATCCACAATTTCCCTCAAATCATCCACAATTACCCTCAAATCATCCACAATTCCCCTCAAATTATCCACAATTCCCCTCAAATTATCCACAATTCCCCTCAAATTATCCACAATTCCCCTCAAATCATCCACAATTCTCCTCAAATCATCCACAATTCCCCTCAAATTATCCACAATTCCCCTCAAATTATCCACAATTCCACTCAAATCATCCACAATTCAACTAAAATTATCCACAATTCCCCTCAAATCATCCACAATTCCCCTCAAATCATCCACAATTCCCCTCAAATCATCCACAATTCCCCTCAAATTATCCACAATTCTCCTCAAATTATCCACAATTCCCCTCAAATTATCCACAATTCCCCTCAAATTATCCACAATTCCCCTCAAATCATCCACAATTCCACTCAAATCATCCACAATTCCACTAAAATTATCCACAATTCCCCTCAAATTATCCACAATTCCCCTCAAATCATCCACAATTCCCCTCAAATCATCCACAATTCCCCTCAAATCATCCACAATTCCCCTCAAATCATCCACAATTCCCCTCAAATCATCCACAATTCCACTAAAATTATCCACAATTCCCCTCAAATTATCCACAATTCTCCTCAAATCATCCACAATTCCACTCAAATCATCCACAATTCCACTAAAATTATCCACAATTCCCCTCAAATCATCCACAATTCCACTCAAATCATCCACAATTCCCCTCAAATCATCCACAATTCCCCTCAAATCATCCACAATTTCCTTCAAATCATCCTCAGTTCCTTCAAATCATCCACAATTCCCCTCAAATCATCCACAATTTCCTTCAAATCATCCTCAGTTCCTTCAAATCATCCACAATTCCCCTCAAATCATCCACAATTTCCTTCAAATCATCCTCAGTTCCTTCAAATCATACTAAGCAGGATAGTTATGGTTTACTATACCTTTCGTCATAGACCTGTTTAATCAGAGCTGACCTGGGTTCAACAAATTGAATTTCCATTACTAAATATTTTCATTTATAATGATTTTAAGAGATCAAATTATTATTATCAGCAAATACTGAAATACATTGTGTGTGTGTGTGTGTGGTGGGGTGGTTTACAAAAAAACAAAACATTTATCTATTAATATAATCCTCTCTTTCTCTCTCTCTCTCATACTTAGGTGTCCATTCACAGTGTTGTAAAGCTTTGGACCACTTAGAAAGAATAATCTTGAAAAAAGCTGATATGCTGAAGAAGGAGAGTGCAGTTCGCAAACATCCAAGGTATCTTTCATGTTTTTTCTGTTACCAAATTAGTTTCTTCACTCAAGCACAGTGTTAATTTTGTTGTTGAAGGGCCCATTACTTGTATTTATTTTAGTGACATATTAAGGCACAACTTCCCAACCTGAGGCTCACAAAAGTTGTAATGAAGAATCCTTGAACTAAATTAAAAATTTCAATGTTTGTTATGATGTTGATATTTTGTAGCCCTTTAGTATAATACGTATGTTTGAGCTGTTGTGGCCAATAAAGATATAATGATAATCTGTAATATGTTATGCAGTTGGAAGAAAAGTCGGAGAGAGAGAGAGGAAAAGAGTGCTGATAGGAAAGGGATTGGTAGTAACAATATAAGGAAGAAGGAAGAGAAAGATGTTTACTTACAGTATTATGCGGATGGAGAAAGACGCAAAGCAAAGAGACTGAGAGAAGGTTGTTAGTTGACAAAGAAATTAGGAGGGAATGCTATAATCAAATGCATACATGCACACACACACACACACACACACACACATGTATGTATATACTGAGAACTATGGTTGTTGTTAAAGTGGAGGCGTGGATTGGCAGTATCGGTAGAGGGTCGGACGCCATGCTTTAACGCATAAAGTTACGGCCCTTGCCATTGTGAGTTCAAATCCCGCCGAGGTTAACTTTGCCTTTCATCCTTACGGGGTCGATAAAATAAAGTACCAGTAATGAACTGGGTAATTTGCTGGCCTTGTGCCAAAAGTAGAAACAATCATTAGTGGTTAATGGATGTGGCAGTTACAGTAAGGAGGGAAATGTGAAGTCTAGATTTCTTTTTATTGAGCCAATTTTTTTTTTTAATCATTTAATGCATGCATTTTAGTACAATTTTGACTGTCATCTGCTAAAGTAAATATTTTACAAGTTAGATTAGCTTATTCAACGATAAATACGAGGGTTGACTAAAATGTTTATAGGCTGACCAAGACACTCTCATGGAATGACCAAATGGGGTTTATTTTTCAAGATAGTCCCTGGAAAAAAACAATACAGTTATTGATAAGAAGAGTTGAAATTAATGCATGCAAGATTTCACAGCTCTAGCATCACTCCTTCATAGTCAGTCAATGAACTTTTCAGCTGACATTCATATGTGAAAGTAGTTATTGTCTTAGTTTTCAACAACAATGGAAGTTCTACAAGGCCAGTTAATTATTATCATTAATTTTATTGCTATTATAAATTGACACTCTAAGTAGTCTCCTTTATTATTATTATTTTATGTCGAACACCTGCTGTCGCGTGTAGGACGGATCTGGCTATCAGCTGAGTCCATCGTGAGGATTGCCCCGCTGCCTTCCTTTAGCTGGGAAGGGCAGGCAGTTTTTATCTGCCTGGTGGCCATGGTAAAAGAGATCGTATGGTGGACGTGTCTGAAAAGATTGAGGACGGGTACTTTTCTCTTCGGTGACACCCTCATTAACTTTTTCAGGTTTCACCTGAAAAGGAAAATCAGGGTGGAGAGGGAAGTGCTACCTTCCTGCTAGTTTGTTGAAAGGTGGGTGAGAGAGGCAGGAATAGCTCGTGTAAATGGGCCTGCCCTGAGTGTGTGCCTGTAGCATCGTAGGAAGAAAACTGTAAGAGAGGCCACTTGCCCTAGCGGTCAGGGTAAACATGACTTTTTTGTGGGCTTTCTCCACGAGCGACCCTCGCAAGTCTCCCCCCATTGGGGAATTTTTCATTGTTTCTTTTTTTTTGTTACATCCTCTGTTTTTGTTATTTTTACACGCAGAAATGCCCATTTGTACCGTCCTGTATTGTCCTGTGTT
Organism: Eledone cirrhosa; assembly: GCA_964016885.1. Taxonomy (NCBI): domain Eukaryota; kingdom Metazoa; phylum Mollusca; class Cephalopoda; order Octopoda; family Eledonidae; genus Eledone; species Eledone cirrhosa. The sequence goes on along the minus strand of OZ024752.1, from coordinate 39,433,561 downwards.
GTCCTTAATGTTATACTTTGTGTCAACCCTCGTGGTTAATAAAGAAAACATCATTATTATTATTATTATTATTATTATAGCCAATGGACTCAAATAACCCTTCCTTATGCTGTCCGTTGGTTAGTTCGTCAATGTGGTCGTCCTCAAACAAGTTGTCGTCATACCTGTATGAAATTGGTTTATAATTTAGCACCTCATATTCAAGGTAAGAAAAAGTTGTATTTATAATCTGGTACCACAAAACATCCAGCACACACTGTAAAGTAGTTGTGTAGGTGTCACAACAAAAAGCACCCAGCCCACACTGTAAAGTAGTCGTGTAAAAGACATGGCAAAAAGCATCCAGCCCACAATGTAAAGTGGTCGTGTAGGTGTCACGACAAAAGTCACTCAGCAGACACTGTAAAGTGGTGTGTAGGTATCACGACAAAAAACACCCAGCCTAGTAGTTGTGTAGGTGTCATGACAAAAAGCACCCAGTCTATACTGTAAAGTGGTTGTGTAAGTGTCACAACAAAAAGCACCCAGCCCACACTGTAAAGTAGTTGTGTAGGTGTCACAACAAAAAATACCTAGCCCACTCTATAAAGTAGTCGTGTAGGTATCACAAACAAAAAATACCTAGCCCACACTGTAAAGTTGTAGTGTAGGTGTCACAACAAAAAGCACCCAGCCCACACTGTAAGGTGGTTATGTAAAAGACATGGCAAAAAGCACTCTACACACACTGTAAATGCAGTTGGTCCTAGGAAGGGCATCCAGCTGTAGAAAACCAACCAGAAACACTCCTATATGTGCAAGACACAGTCATCCAACCCAACTTGCCTCAAAATGGGACAAACCCATGCTAGTGTGGAAGATAGACGTTAATCAATGAAGAGGAATTAGTAAATGTTTTCTTAACCAGATATCTTTTACTAGAAATTATTATAGTATTTATTCGTTTTGGCTCTCTCCTCTCTGAATTCAAATCCCACCAAGGTCAACTTTGCAGATTTCTTCTAGAGAAGGATAGTAAGTGAGAGAGAATGGAAATAAGAAAGAAATATAGAAGAAGAATCAACCCCTATTACTAGACCGGTACTTATTTTATCGACCTTGAATGGATGAAAGACAAAGTTGATTTCTTTTGTCACAAATTCCTTGGCTTATATTTGTCAAAAGTCAGCTCAAAAGTGACACAGAGGAGACTGAGGTTGGCTGGACATGCTCACCGACATCCAGAGATGACATTGCACTCAGTGTTCCTTTTGGAGCCCCTACATGGACACACTAGAAGAGGAAGACCAAGGTTAACGTATGTTGATGCCCTAAGGACAGACACTGGTCTGTTGGAGATGCAGGATATGGCAGCGATAATGAGGGACAGAGACCGCTGGAGAGAACTCGTCCATGAATCTCGGGAATTTTACCCGCCTTAGATAGATAGATAGATATTTGAGTATATATAGCATGTTTTCGCAATTCTATTTTATTTCTCATATATATTTTGATTAATATTTTACCAGCTCTAAGGTAGTAGAGATAATTGAGACGATGGACGACCAAACTAAATGATTTACAACATTTAGTTCCGTTTATCATTGTTCTCAGTTCAAATCCCACCCAAGTCATTTTTGCATTCACTTTTATCTACTTTATCTATTATTTGTAGCACTCAATACAGAGAAGTGATATATGAGGGTCAGCTTAAAAGTTCATAGACTGACCAAGATACTCTCATGGAATGACCAAATGAGGTTTATTTTTCAATATAGTCCCTGAAAAGAAACAATGCAGTTATTGATAAGAAAAGTTGAAATTAATGCATGCAAGATTTCACAGCTCTAGTATCACTCCTTCATAGTCAACTTATGAACTTTTCAGCTGACCTTCATATGTACCAGTAATATTCTAGGGTTCAAGTTCTGTTCTTAAAAATGTTGCTTTGTGTCTAAAGGATAAAATTTATGAATCATTTATTTGTCCAGGAATAAAACAACCTGAAGACTATTTTCAAATTTTCTATGAGAAAGAAGGTCAAGGTTATTTTCTTGAGAGGTAAGAATCCATTATATGTTTTCTGTTAGTCCTAGCGGAAACCCTGGCTCCCCTCTCCCAACAGATTTTCTTTTAGTACCAATATATATGATGATTATATATATATCGACAGTCGATTGACTTTCATCAAATTGGACCGAGGAAACAATGTTTCCATTGGTCTTTCAAATTGCTAATACTATCTTTCAGTCACAACTCCAGGTAGAAGGAGCAACATGAAATAAAGTGTCTTGCCCAAGGACATTACGCATCGCCCGATCCAGGAATCGAACTCACAACCTCACGATTGCGAATACAATTCTTCAACCACTCACTCACGCGCCTTCATTTATATGTTTTACATAATGCTAGAGATTGGGCATAATAATTGTTTCTACTTTTGGCACAAGGCCAGCAATTATCCCAGTAATAATATGCAATCAGCACTCATAGACTGATATTGTACTGAAACATATGTTAAAGAATGAATTCTAATTAAATTTTTCTCATCTAACTTCTATTTCAAGCCTAGTCATTTGTTTTTCCTATACCTTTAAATTTATATATATATATATATATATATATATATATATATATAAACTACTCACAGTCCACGCTGTAATGTGGCCGTGTAGGTAACACAGTAAAAAGTTCCCAGTTCCACACTGTAAATCTGTAAATGTGGTTGGTGTTAGGAAGGGCATCCAGCCGTAGAAAGCCTGTCAGATAGTCCTATACGAGCGAGACACAGTCACCCGACCAACCTTGCCTCAAGTGGCACAACTCCTGTCTAACCCATGCTAGCGTGGAAGATGGACGTTAAACGATGATGATGATGATATATATATATATATATATATATATATATATATATATATATATATATTGCAAGCAGGGAAAAGCGGACGTAAAATGGTGATGATAGTATGTATACATATATATATATATATCATCATCATCATCATCATCGTTTAACGTCCATATTCCACGCTTGCATGGGTTTGGACGGTAGTTTTCCCACTTGAGGCAAGAGTGGTTGTCTTGCTCGCATAGGACTGTCTGGCAGGTTTTCTACGGATGGATGCCCTTCCTAACACCAACCACATTTACAGTGTGGACTGGGAGGTTTTTACCGTGTTCCCTACACGGCCACATTGCAGCGTGTACTGTGTGTTTTTTTTTTGTCGTGACACCTACACGACCTCATTTATTTCGGACTGGATGTTGTGGTACCAACATAACTTTACATTGAAAGGGGAGATGTGGATGCAGTGGGGGTAGTGGGACGGGGGTGTATTTTTGTTAGAGGTGCCTACTGACTGCATATATATATATATATATGATAAAGTTATATCTGTATAAATACAGTGTGTGTAACTGAGACTACACCAATGTGAATAAAAATATACACATATCTAAAATGTAAGCATGTAAACATGTGAGAAAATATGAATTTATCTGTAAATTGACGAGGCTCATCAGACCAGTCGTTATCCCAGTTTTCGTTGCATTAAGCGACTGAGAGTACAAGACTCCCCACTGGACAAGACTCCAGTCCATTACATGGTTAAAGTCTTTCTCAGGCCCGTAGGCTCATCAGGTCAGTGCTTATCCTGGTTCCCATGGCATTAAGCGACTGAGAGTACAAGACTCCCCACTGGACAAGACTCCAGTCCATTACATGGTTAAAGTCTTTCTCAGGCCCGTAGGCTCATCAGGTCAGTGCTTATCCTGGTTCCCATGGCATTAAGCGACTGAGAGTACAAGACTCCCCACTGGACAAGACTCCAGTCCATTACATGGTTAAAGTCTTTCTCAAGCCCGTAGGCTCATCAGGTCGGTGCTTATCCTGGTTCCCATGGCATTAAGCGACTGAGAGTACAAGACTCCAGTCCATTACATGGTTAAAGTCTTTCTCAAGCCCGTAGGCTCATCAGGTCGGTGCTTATCCTGGTTCCCATGGCATTAAGCGACTGAGAGTACAAGACTTCCCCTGGACAGGACGCCAGTCCATCTCAAAGTTAAACCCCCAGTTATTGCTGGTACTCATTTTCAGCTGAGTATATTGAAGCAACATGCAATGAAGTATTTTGCTCTGGAACACAACACAACTCAGTCTAAGAATCGAACCCACAACATTATGATCATAAGTCCAACATGCTTACCACTAGGCTATGCACCTCTACATCTAAACATTTAGAGTACCACTTATTTTCTTAATAGTCTTCACCAATTAATATTAATTGTAATTTTATCTTCTTTTATGTTTTTTTTTTTGTTTTTTTTTTATTCCTCTAGATTTGAAGGTGGCGGAGAAGGTTCTGATGCTTTGAAATCAATCATGCATTCACCACAATTAGAAATAAAAGAGCAACTCTCACTTCAGAAGACCTACCAGTGGTTTGATTATTTCTTAGCTGGTTTAGATTGTTACATCTGGGTTTTTGATAACAATTTATTGAGTCCAGAACAAATGCTTAAAGGTGATTAAATTTTATTTCATTTATTTTATTTTATTGTTTTTAGATTATCAAACAAGGTGGAAACCTAAACTGATTTATGCATGGGGCCAACAATTTTTATATTTTTATGGGAGGAGAAAGAATTTATGTGAAGTTTTCCTAGCCTATACATGTAGGTTTTGAAATTTGGCAGTATAGGTAAAGCGTTGGACGCCATGCTTTGTAGCATAGAGTTACCCCCCTTTATGATCTGAGTTCAAATCCCGCCGAGGTTAACTTTGTCTTTCATCCTTACGGGGTCGATAAAATAAAGTACCAGTAATATACTGGGGTAATTGCTGGCCTTGTGCCAAAAGTAGAAACAATTATTAGAGAAAATTTTTTTTAGACTATTTGGTGGCCTTCCTACTTTTAAACGGTCAATTGCAAAACAGAAGAAAGTGCTTGTTATATGACACACAGAAGAAGGTTATGTGTTTCAAGGCATAAAATGAAGTTTGAACTTTACTCTATATTTACTCTTATATTTTTGTGGTAAAGGCTTAACCTCACATAATTATCTCACATAATATCGAATCTGTGAGATTTTGATATTTATTTTGAGAACAATACCTTAACATCAGTATGAACAGCCAATTACTGCCAGTTTGAACTGAAAGAGGTGAGAGAATTCTGGCCAGATACGGCCGGTTTAAATGCTAAAGGGTTAACTTGACAGTTATTGTATTTTTTCTACTCATGTCACTAAGACTCTTTAACTTTCTTGTAATTAGTTGATTGCAAACACAAACTACCTGTCAATATGAATTAGAAATGTAAAAACTTTCATTTGATATATTTGGGCAAGAGTTATACATTATGCTATGCTGGCTCCAATCAAAGTAAAGCTGTCTCCACAATGTCTCACATGCTCTAACAATTCATGTTGTCTAAATTTGCTGAACTTTCCAGCCCATGTAAAATATATTTTCAAGAATACAATTACAAAATTACTACTTAGTACTTCTTTTGGATTACAAACTCATGACAAAATATTTAACTTTCTTTCAGCTACTGAATCTGATTCCACCCAAATCTTCAAAGCTATATGCTATTTCTTGGAGTATATTGCACTATCTGATTTGAAAACTTTTGCAAAACATTTTAATGCTGATTATCTTCTTTTCACTCCCAAAGAAGAAGAAGAGTTTAATAGGTATGTTACTATATATTATTAAGATATTTATTTTTAGTTAATGAAATATATTAAAACAAATAAGATAGTCGCTAATATTTTGAGATATATGATATGCATCATCATCATTTCATTTCATTTTACGTCAGCTTTTTCCCTGCTTGCAAGGGTGTGACGGGAACTGATTCTGGCTTGATTTCTACAGCTGGATGACCTTCCTAACACCAACCTCATTTACAGTGAGTACTGGGGGCTTTTTTGCCGTGGCACCTCCACGACCACTTTACAGTGGAATGATAGGGACCCCAGTCCCTATCATCTCATTTCTACAGCTGAATGCCCTTCCTAACACCAACCTCATTTACAGTGAGTACTGGGGGCTTTTTTGCCGTGGCACCTCCACGACCACTTTACAGTGGAATGATAGGGACCCCAGTCCCTATCATCTCATTTCTACAGCTGAGTAAACTGGAGCAATGTGAAATAAAGTGTCTTGCTCAAGGAAACAATACATCACCCGGTCTGAGAATTGAACTCACAACCTTTTGATTGCAAGACCAATGCTCTAACCACTAAGCCATGTGCCATACTTAATCTTCCTCCCCCTCCTTTTTCTCCTCCTTTTCCTTCTCATGAGAAGCTCATAAGGACAGAGTCCTCAAGCACACCTTCCAGCAGATATTGTCAGAAACAACCATCTCCAATTGATCCAGCTGGGTCCCCAAGTAAAACCAGCCGAGCTTATGGATGTTATCTAATCATCTTGCTCAGGCTCTACTCCTGGGTCTCCTGCCACTTGGTTTTACCCATAAAATCTGTCCTGCAATTCTTTCCTGAGACATTCTAACCACATACTTAATCCTACTGTGAAATTGGCTTGTCTTACAAATCCAAGTTAATAAAGGCATCAAATCAGGAACCATATTATTGTAGTGTCAGTTCTTCTTAGGTAGAATTTAGGTCTAATATATCTGTTTCTACTTTAGGCATAAGGCCAGCAATTATCACAGTGCATTACTGGTACTTTATTTTATCGACCCCGTAAGGATGAAAGGCAAAGTCAACCTCGGCGGGATTTGAACTCAGATCGTAAAGGGAGGTAACTATGCTGGAAAGCATGGCGTCCGACCCTCTACTGATACTGCCAATATCCTCTCTGAATTAGGATTAGATATTTTAGAAAAATTCTCTTCTAAGAAGACTTAAAATCCCGACCCTGATAATGTACTCCCACTAATTTGAATTTTAGGTCAAAACAGTTTTCATTAGTGATATTAAATTCAAATATACTGGTAGACAGATTGTTTTGAAAATTTGCAGCAATAGACTTTTAATGTGATGCAGTTATAATGCTGTTTTTAACTTTTCAAGAGTGTCTTATAAATGTGGTTTCATGTGGTACAGGACTTTAATGTAATGCAGTTATTTACTTTTCAAGAGTGTCTGATAAATGTGGTTTCATGTGGTACAGGACTTTAATGTAATGCAGTTATTTACTTTTCAAGAGTGTCTGATAAATGTGGTTTCATGTGGTACAGGACTTTAATGTAATGCAGTTATTTACTTTTCAAGAGTGTCTGATAAATGTGGTTTCATGTGATACAGGACTTTAATGTAAACATTTTAGCTACTTTCTATCATACCTTTGACTTCTTACTTTTTTCTTTGCAGGAATAAATGTACTGTTATTATCAGGATTTTCAGTTTTCTGACCGCCGTTCTTAAAAAATGCAAAGCCACTGAAAATTGTTCTGTGAGTTTCTTTTTCCCCTTAATATCATTCATAACATCCTTAATTAATAAGATGAATCAATATTACAAATGATATATGGTTATGTGTGGGGTTTTTTCGCTGTTTTGTTACTCCCCTTTTCTTTTTTCTGTTTTGTTACTCTCTTTTCTTCTCCTTTGCTTTCCTTCCCTCCTTCCTTCGTTTTCCCAATAACTTATCCAGTTATTGACGCCCTGGGGTGAAGTGGTATCTTGTCTTTAAAGCGTAGAAATATCCTAGACCCCCAGTAGACAACTGATGAGGAAGCCCCCCCACCCCACCCCCCGTTCTTGCTTTCTTCGTATTCCCACTGCATTTTAAGTTACCTTAAATAGCAACTACACAGCCATTTCTATTCTCCATCATCATCATCATCACCGTTTTACGTCCGTTCTTCCACGCTAGCATGGGTTAGACGGGTTGTCCTGTTGTGGGCAGTGTCTGGTCGGCTGACCATGCCTTGCTCATACAGGAACTGATTTGGCTTGATTTCTACAGCTGGATGCCCTTCCTAACACCAACCTCATTTACAGTGTGAGCTGGGTGCTTTTTCGTGGCACCTCCACGACCACTTTACAGTGTGGGCTGGGTGCTTTTTTGCCGTGGCACCTCCACGACCACCTTGCAGTAGGAGGGTGTGGGGGCATATTGTCTATATGCTTCAGCTTGTACCCATGGGAGGTCGGGTACTCTGTATTACTGCGTGACGCCAGAAGTCACGGTCGTGTGTCATCGCCTTTGAGAGGTGTAATTGGGTAAGGTCGGCTTTTATCACCTCATCCCAGGTCATATATATATATATATCCATATATATATATATATATATGGTTATTGAATATTAACTCTAAGAAATTGCTCTATGGCTCACACTTTCGCCTCTCTAACATCCTAAGGCATAGGAGGATTGCATTAGCCACCGGACATGTGAAATGTCACAATGAACCTGCTGGCAGAGTTATTTTCTGGAAACTTGATGTCCGCAGACGAGTTGGGAGATCTACCAACCACCATACTGAAGGATGTTCTTGAAGATGATACCAGGTTGGAGGCAGGGGAAATCCAGACGGCAATGCTAGATAGGACGAGCTGAAGGAGGAACTTCATCATGGCACCAGTAACGGATGTGTAGAAGAAGAATTCTAAAATACTGCTATAAATATGTTCAATATAACTTACTGCATCATTGGGTTACTATTTAGAGGCTGATTTCAGTCTTATTTAACTGTTATTTTCTAATGAGTTATCATTTAATGGTGGGTCAGTCATTTTGTCATCATCATCATCATCATCATCATCATACGTCCATTTTCCACGCTAGCATGGGTCTGGACGGGAATTGTCCCACTTGAGGCAAGATTGGTTGTCTTGCTCAGGACTGTCTGGCGGGTTTTCTACGGCTGGATGCCCTTCTCAACACCAACCACGTTTACAGTGTGGATTGGGAGGTTTTTACCGTGTTACCTACATGGCCACATTACAGCGTGGACTGTGTGTTTTATTGTCGTGACACCTACACGTCTGGCGGGTTTTCTACGGCTGGGTGCCCTTCCCAACACCAACCACGTTTACAGTGTGTACTGGGAGGTTTTCACCGTGTTACCTACACGGCCACATTACAGCGTGGACTGTGTGTTTTATTGTCATGACACCTACACGTCTGGCGGGTTTTCTACGGCTGGGTGCCCTTCCCAACACCAACCACGTTTACAGTGTGGACTGGGAGATTTTTACCGTGTTACCTACACGGCCACATTACAGCGTGGACTGTGTGTTTTATTGTCATGACACCTAGACGTCTGGCGGGTTTTCTACGGCTGGGTGCCCTTCCCAACACTAACCACATTTACAGTGTGGACTGGGAGGTTTTTACCGTGTTACCTACACGACCACATTACAGCGTGGACTATTTAAGGGGGGGGGGGTAGTGGGACAGGCGTGTATTTTGTTATAGGTGCCTACTGACCCTAGGTTTTGCTTTGTACTTAGGCAAGGCGGGTCTTCTGTATAACTGTGTAGCGCCAAAGATCTCGGTCCACTGACATTGTCTTGGAGAGGTGTAAGTGTGTGAGGTCGGAATTTATCAAGTCGTCCTAAGTTTTTCTGGGTCTGCCTTCTCTGTGGCTACCGTCTATTTTTTTGATGTTTTGTAATATTGAGAAGTTATTCAAAATTCAGAGCTCTTCTATGACTTACCTTGTATATTGTGCTTCTTATTCACTTGATATTTAATTCAAGTTAATATTATGTTAACTGTAGAAGGTTTTGAGAATTTCTAACATGTTTTATTAAATGTTGTTGTTTTGTTCACTCCGTGGGCTAGCCCCTATTATTGAGCAAACTATTCCAACTGTAAACATCCCATCTTTTATTCAGACATAATCAATCTGGTATTACACCATCCAATGTCTCCTTCCTTTTTTTAAAACAGTAAGGTATGGTAGGATTTGAAGAAAATTTGGCTGCTATTTCTAGTAGATTGAATGACCTTATAGATGTTCCCTCTACTGAAATCTCATTAATAATTGAAGGATTTTTTTTTTTATATCTTATGCCTGCAAAATATTTTATGAATCTTTTCTGTTTTTTTTTTTATTTTAGTTTAAATCTTTTTTTTGTTTTTTTGTTGATTTAGCTTATCCCTAATGAAGTATGGACACAGAATCTATGGAAACTAATATGTGAGTGTGTCCTGCAACCTGAGAATATTGGATTTAATTTGACAGATTTAGAAGTTGTAAATAAACTACCTAATGAGGTAAGTCTTTTTTCTTAATTATTATTATTATTATTGTTCAAATATATATATATATGGAGGCACATGGCTTAGTGGTTAGAGAATTGGCCTTGCAATCAAAAGGTTGTGAGTTCAATTCTCAGACCGGGTGATGTGTTGTTTCCTTGAGCAAGACACTTTATTTCACATTGCTCCAGTTTACTCAGCTGTAGAAATGAGATGATAGGGACTGGGGTCCCTATCATTCCACTGCAAAGTGGTCGTGGAGGCGCCACGGCAAAAAAGCACCCAGCCCACACTGTAAATGAGGTTGGTGTTAGGAAGGGCATCCAGCTGTAGAAATCAAGCCAGAATCAGTTCCCGTCCCACCCTTGCAAGCAGGGAAAAGTGGACGTAAAATGATGATGATGATGATGATATATATATATATATCATCATCATCATATATATATACATATATATATATATATATATACATATATATATATATATATATGTATAAATATATATATATATGTATAAATATAAATATATATATATGTATATATATATACATATATATATATACATATATATATATATATATATATATATATATATATATATATATATATATATATATACTTATGGTAAATATTGGTGCAATTCAATTCAAGCACTCCACTTACTTTTTCCACAGGAATGACAGAGTATATTTAGAATAAGAAAATGCAAAGTAGTTTCAGATGTTAAAGTCTTTTATTGATAATGCTGTGATACATATTTCAATGACAACAGTGACCACGTGATTCCGCCTAACCAGTGCCATGATCACATCAGACAGCTTCTTACATAATAAGGTTACGTTCTCAAAGCAATCCAAATTAAAATGATAAGGGAACAGGCGAAGGCTTCAAGAACATCATCTTTGTCTGTTCCCTTATCGTATTAATTTGGATTGATTCAAGAACATAACCTTATTATGTAAGAAGCTGTCTGATGAGATCATGGCACTGGTTAAGCAGAATCGCGTGGCTACCATCGTCATTGAAATATGTATCGCAGCCTTATCAATAAAGGACTTTAACATCTGAAACTACTTTGCATTTTCTTATTCTATATATATATATATATATATATATATATCAAACATTTATATTTTCATATATTTTTATATCTGTATATCTGTTTGACCCGAAATAGGAGATCGAATCTTCGCTGTGTGGATGATTAGTTTAACCACCATCTCAGTGTGATTGGCCTTTAACGTAAGTTGTAAGCTCTAATTCATTTGAATTATAGAGCGCTTGCCTCACAACTTGAAAGTGTTTTCTCGTTATTTCATGGGCTGAAATTCGATTCTCGCTAATTTTTACTTATATATATATATATTCTATTTTTAACTTATTTATATTTTCTTAAACGAAAATCCAATTGCTGAATTCTACTACGTAGTGAATAGTTGAATTCCACTATAAGCTTTCTGGTGAAGTGTAATAAATAATTAAGTATTGCATATGATTGAACAATATATATTGTAATCAGCATATGTAGACAATTTATAATAGACACAGAAACATATGTCAAAGCAAATAAATTCCTAATCTCATCACGCCGACATTTTATTTTTCTTGGTGCAATACTTGCTTATATTGATATATATATATATATATGGAGGAAGTTATAGTTCACTTGAAGCATTGTGTAATGAGGTATAAACGTTTGTATTTGTAAAGCCAAAACAATGCAGGTATGGACATAGAATAAAAATGCAAATGCAAAAGATATTGTTGACAATTAGTCTTTTACCTTAAATTTATTTAAATGTCCTTAATTTAGACTTGGCAAGCTATATAGAACACTGGTTTAACCACTTTACTTCCCTCCGAAGAAGAGATATTATCTCGAAAATTAAGGACATTTAAATAAATTTAAGGTAAAAGACTAATTGTCAACAATATCTTTTGCATTTGCATTTTTATTCTATGTCCATACCTGCATTGTTTTGGCTTTACAAATACAAACGTTTATATATATATATATAGGAACGAGTAGGACCCCGACGGCTGAGCTCAAGCCGTTTCGACGGCTAATTCTGGACCCTATATATATATATATATAAAGTACATTAGTTTTCTTTAAATATGAAATAAGACTTATAAAATATCATTATTTTTATTTAAGTTACAGAACTTATTGAATATTTTCCTCAAAAGATTACCTCGTGAATATGAACAGGAAATGAAGGAGTCAATGAAATGTCAACTTGTTGATCAAAGGTAAAAAATGCATCTTCTTTATATATTAATGTGCAGTCTTCTTCTTGTCGTATGACATATGCACAATGGTTAGAGAGAGATTGGTGAGCCAGAGTAAGGCATCATTTGTAGTATAAAACAGAGAGGATGTGGATCACTGAATTCTATACATAGAAGTTACGGAGTAGGTAGACCCAGAAAAATCTGGGCCGACATGATAAAGTCCGACCTTGCACGCTTACACCTCTCTAAGACAATGTCACTAGATTGAGATCTTTGATGCCACACAATATTACAGAAGAGCCTCCTTCCCTACGTGCAAAGTTAACCTACAGTTAACATACACCTCAACCCATCACCCCACTCAATCCACCAGCTCCCGCCAACACCACCCTTTCTCTATAAAGTTATGTTGGTACCACAATATCCAGTCCAAACTAATGAGATCGTGTAGGTGTCACGACAAAAAAAACACACAGTTCATGCTGTAATGTAGCCATGTGGGTAACACGGTAAAATGTTCCCAGTCCACACTGTAAATGTGATTGGTGTTTAGGAAGGGCATCCAGCCATAGAAAACGTGCCATATAGTCCTATACGAGCAAGACACAGTCACCCAGCCAATCTTGCCTCAAGTGGGAAAACTCCCGTCTAACCCATGTTAGCGTGGAAGATAGACATTAAACGATGATGATGATGATGATGTGACAATCAAAAAAATATTGTAACATTGGCAATTATATTATTTAAACTGGCCCATATCTGGCCAGAATTCTATTTGCTACTTTGCATATATTCTAGCCATTAGAAAAAGCAAAGTGAATGTGAAACATTCACTTTGCTGCTTTTTCTAATGGCTAGAATATATGCAAAGTAGCAAATAGAATTCTGGCTAGATATGACCAGTTTAAATGGTAAAAGGTTAAATAATATAATTGCCAATGTTACAATATTTTTTTGATGCAGGGATGACTCAAATGGAAGGATGACTCAAAAAGAAGGAAGGAACAAAAAAAAAAAAAAAATTTCACTTCTCAAACAGATACATACATTTTGAGTCGCAAATAATAAAATTTAGTTTTGTGTCTTCCAGAAATCTTTTGGTATTTCTCCCAATATCTCTGAAATCTCCGAATGTCAATTACTTCAAATAATAAAATTTAGTTTTATGTTTTCCAGAAATCTTTTGGAAGTTCTCCCAATATCTCTGAAATCTCCGAATGTCAATTACTTCAAATAATAAAATTTAGTTTTGTTTTCCAGAAATCTTTTGGTAGTTCTCCCAATATCTCTGAAATCTCCGAATGTCAATTACTTCAAATAATAAAATTTAGTTTTATGTTTTCCAGAAATCTTTTGGAAGTTCTCCCAATATCTCTGAAATCTCCGAATGTCAATTACTTCAAATAATAAAATTTAGTTTTATGTTTTCCAGAAATCTTTTGGTAGTTCTCCCAATATCTCTGAAATCTCCGAATGTCAATTACTTCAAATAATAAAATTTAGTTTTATGTTTTCCAGAAATCTTTTGGAAGTTCTCCCAATATCTCTGAAATCTCCGAATGTCAATTACTTCAAGATTCAGCAACTACTGACTGGTTACCATATTTTAAATAAAGTAAATTTGTTAGCTGATATGAATCATGAACTTTTAGCTGAAAAATTATTGGACAATGTATGCCAGGTAAGAGTTATAATTGTTTCTACTTTTGGCACAAGGCCAGCAATTACCCAGTGCATTACTGGTACTTTATTTTATCGACCCCTGTTAATGATAATTGCTTCTACTTTTGGCACAAGGCCAGCAATTACCCAGTACATTACTGGTACTTTATTTTATCGACCCCGTAAGGATGAAAGGCAAAGTTAACCTTGGAGGGATTTGAACTCAGTCCGTAAAGGGACGTAACTCTATGCTAGAAAGCATGGCGTCCGACCCTCTACTGATACTGCCAATCCACTGCAGGTAAGAGTTATAATATTACTTTAGCAAGAAATGTAGGTGTAGCTCTGTGATTATTGACTGCTACATGTACAGTCATACAATTATACAATTGTTGACCGCTACATGTACAGCCATGCAGTTATTGACTGCTATATGTACAGCCATGCAGTTATTGACTGCTATATGTACAGCCATGCAGTTATTGACTGCTATATGTACAGCCATGCAGTTATTGACTGCTATATGTACAGCCATGCAGTTATTGACTGCTATATGTACAGTCATGCAGTTATTGACTGCTATATGTACAGCCATGCAGTTATTGACTGCTATATGTACAGCCATGCAGTTATTGACTGCTACATGTACAGCCATGCAGTTATTGACTGCTATATGTACAGCCATGCAGTTATTGACTGCTATATGTACAGTCATGCAGTTATTGACTGCTATATGTACAGTCATGCAGTTGTTAACTGCTACATGTACAGCCATACAGTTAATTAACTACTACATGTACAGCCATACAAATAAATGTTAACCTCTACATGTACAGCCATAGAAACATTAACCTCTCTCTCTACATGTACAACCATACAAATATTGACCTCTACATGTACAGTCATACAAACATTGACTGCTACATGTGTAGCCATAGAAACATTGACCTCTACATGTACAGCCATACAGTTATTGACTGCTACATGTAGCAATTCTTTCCTGAGACATTCTAACCCTACACCTGTAATATCAGAGCTGTGATCTCTCAATTCAGCGAAGTAGCAACTCTACCTGCAGCGACTCTGATCTCTGAGCTACAAATCTATCCAGTGACTCTTTCCTGAGACATTCTAACCCTACGCCTGTAATATCAGAGCTGTGATCTCTCAATTCAGCGAAGTAGCAACTCTACCTGCAGCGACTCTGATCTCTGAGCTACAAATCTATCCAGTGACTCTTTCCTGAGACATTCTAACCCTACGCCTGTAATATCAGAGCTGTGATCTCTCAATTCAGCGAAGTAGCAACTCTACCTGCAGCGACTCTGATCTCTGAGCTACAAATCTATCCAGTGACTCTTTCCTGAGACATTCTAACCCTACGCCTGTAATATCAGAGCTGTGATCTCTCAATTCAGCGAAGTAGCAACTCTACCTGCAGCGACTCTGATCTCTGAGCTACAAATCTATCCAGTGACTCTTTCCTGAGACATTCTAACCCTACGCCTGTAATATCAGAGCTGTGATCTCTCAATTCAGCGAAGTAGCAACTCTACCTGCAGCGACTCTGATCTCTGAGCTACAAATCTATCCAGTGACTCTTTCCTGAGACATTCTAACCCTACGCCTGTAATATCAGAGCTGTGATCTCTCAATTCAGCGAAGTAGCAACTCTACCTGCAGCGACTCTGATCTCTGAGCTACAAATCTATCCAGTGACTCTTCCTGAGACATTCTAACCCTACGCCTGTAATATCAGAGCTGTGATCTCTCAATTCAGCGAAGTAGCAACTCTACCTGCAGCGACTCTGATCTCTGAGCTACAAATCTATCCAGTGACTCTTTCCTGAGACATTCTAACCCTACGCCTGTAATATCAGAGCTGTGATCTCTCAATTCAGCGAAGTAGCAACTCTACCTGCAGCGACTCTGATCTCTGAGCTACAAATCTATCCAGTGACTCTTTCCTGAGACATTCTAACCCTACGCCTGTAATATCAGAGCTGTGATCTCTCAATTCAGCGAAGTAGCAACTCTACCTGCAGCGACTCTGATCTCTGAGCTACAAATCTATCCAGTGACTCTTTCCTGAGACATTCTAACCCTACGCCTGTAATATCAGAGCTGTGATCTCTCAATTCAGCGAAGTAGCAACTCTACCTGCAGCGACTCTGATCTCTGAGCTACAAATCTATCCAGTGACTCTTTCCTGAGACATTCTAACCCTACGCCTGTAATATCAGAGCTGTGATCTCTCAATTCAGCGAAGTAGCAACTCTACCTGCAGCGACTCTGATCTCTGAGCTACAAATCTATCCAGTGACTCTTCCTGAGACATTCTAACCCTACGCCTGTAATATCAGAGCTGTGATCTCTCAATTCAGCGAAGTAGCAACTCTACCTGCAGCGACTCTGATCTCTGAGCTACAAATCTATCCAGTGACTCTTTCCTGAGACATTCTAACCCTACGCCTGTAATATCAGAGCTGTGATCTCTCAATTCAGCGAAGTAGCAACTCTACCTGCAGCGACTCTGATCTCTGAGCTACAAATCTATCCAGTGACTCTTTCCTGAGACATTCTAACCCTACGCCTATAATATCAGAGCTGTGATCTCTCAATTTAGCGAAGTAGCAACTCTACCTGCAGCGACTCTGATCTCCGAGCTACAAATCTATCCACATCTGTAATAACAGAGCTATGATCGCTCAATTCGGAGAAGTAGCGGCTCTACCTTAATCAACTCTCAGATGAAGTTCCAATCCCAAATCATTGATTTTTCTTCTTCCTATAATGTACAAGTGCATCCAAACTCATCACCTTTCCTGTATATCTAAACATTAGGTTATATAATATTTTAATAGCTTCAGCAGAATTTTAAATTGCATAGCATTAGTTTATTCATAGAAAAATGAGAAAACTCAACACTAGAGCAGCTGTTAAAACAGTAATATCAGAGCTGTGATCTCTCAATTCAGCGAAGTAGCAACTCTACCTGCAGCGACTCTGATCTCCGAGCTACAAATCTATCCAGTGACTCTTTCCTGAGACATTCTAACCCTACGCCTATAATATCAGAGCTGTGATCTCTCAATTCAGCGAAGTAGCAACTCTACCTGCAGCGACTCTGATCTCCGAGCTACAAATCTATCCACATCTGTAATAACAGAGCTATGATCGCTCAATTCGGAGAAGTAGCGGCTCTACCTTAATCAACTCTCAGATGAAGTTCCAATCCCAAATCATTGATTTTTCTTCTTCCTATAATGTACAAGTGCATCCAAACTCATCACCTTTCCTGTATATCTAAACATTAGGTTATATAATATTTTAATAGCTTCAGCAGAATTTTAAATTGCATAGCATTAGTTTATTCATAGAAAAATGAGAAAACTCAACACTAGAGCAGCTGTTAAAACAGCTAAATGCCTCATAAGACAGAGACCAATGACTAGTGGTCAGCAAAGAGACAATCTATGAGGTGGGTGAGAGGCAGATGAAATATAGAAAAGATTGAAAGAGGAGGAAGACAAGAAGTTGATGCATAGAAGTGACTGGAAGAAGGAAATAAAGAAAGGCGATGTACAAGTTTATTATAGCTGTGACCATCTATAACGAGGGACCACCCCCTCTCTGTGCTCCTGAGGAGAAGGGTTGCACACTTTTTTCGGGGGTGTGTGCGACCCCCCATTTTTATTGAGGATTTTGTTATAAATTTTATTTTTTGTTATATTTTATTTTATTTTTATATTTTGTTATTGCCTCCTCCTTATTGAGGACGCCTTGTTTTGTAAACTCCCCCCTTTGTACTTGTCCCACTTTTGATGCCCTGGTGGCAAATAAAAGAAACATATCTATCTATCTGTCCACCCATCTATCAATCCTTCCTTCCTCCAAACTTAATTAATAATGGTTTCTTATATAGCCACAAGGCCAGCAATTTGGGGGGAGGGGAAAGTCGATTAAATCGACACCAGTACGTGACTGGTACTTTATTTTATCGACCCCCGTAAGGATGAAAGGCAAAGTTAACCTTGGCAGGATTTGAACTCAGATCATAAAGGGCCATAACTCTATGCTCTAAAGCATGACGTCCGACCCTCTACAGATACTGCCAATCCACCGCCCTCCAGACTTAATTAATTATTTAAAAAATGTGTTTCACAGCTCCAAATACTGGAAACTTGTTTAATACTGTTTAATACTGTTTAATACTGTTTAATACTGTTTAATACTGTTTAATGATATAACATTTTTATAAATTTCATTTTTTTTTTTTTTTACAGAATGTTATTCAATCAGGCGTGAATGAAATGAAGTCCAGAGAATTAAAACCAATTGAATTCACTTTGACCAAAAAATTATTAGAACTATCTATACAGCTCTCACTTCCTGTATGTAATCATATGAAGTTACTTGTATCTAGTGTTTCTTCCATTTCCTTAACCCTTTCATCATCATCATCATCATCATCATCATCATCGATTAACATCTATCTTCCACGCTAGCATGGGTTAGATGGGAATTGGCCCACTTGAGGCAAGATTGATCGGGTGACCTTGTCCCGCTCATATAGGACTTTATCTGGCAGGTTTTCTATGGCCGGATGCCCTTCCTAACACCAATCACATTTACAGTGTGGACTGGGAGCCTTTTTACCGTGCCTCCTACATGACTTTAATGACCATATTTCTAATGAAATACTCTCTAATGAAATAGATGTAAAATGGTGATGTGGATAATGATATTATCATCATTGTTTAATTATCATCATTGTTTAATGTCTATTACACACGCTTGCATAAGAATACAAGAAAAACATTAAAATGTAGTCACTTTAACCCTTTAATACTCTGGTTCTATGAAATAAAACTATCCATTTTAAAGGTTGCCAATTTAAATTTAAATTTTCCAACATAATTTTATAAAAGAACCTTACATTAAGTTAGTATCTTAGTAATAAATAATTAATAATTTTAGTAAATCTCTCGAAATTCTTCATTAATTAATATATATGTATATATTTATTTCTCTGTTGTATAGATTAAAACATTTATGGCAGTTATGTTTACTGAAGAGTCCTACCAACAGAATACAAGTTGTGGAGGGATTTTATTGTGTTTTTTCAAAGAAGAACTGTCTGGTTACATCATTGAGCATGCAGTTGAATTAATCCCTTTGATAATGGCCAAATCCAGCAGCAATTCTCAACTTGTTGGTCACATATTAATATTACTCCTTGATATCTTGAAACACAAACGGTTGAAATGGAAACAGTAAGTTTCACAATAATTTCTAATTATACTTAATTAATTAACAAAATAATAGGATTCTGAGATTAAATAGGAACAAATGAATTGAACCTATCCTATTTAATCTCAGAAATATGTCAACTAATATCTAAAATCTGTCTCCCACCCAGTGATCATCATCCATGCACATCACATGGCCATACCAATGTAGTCTTCTCTTTTGCACATTAATTCTGATTCCTCTTATATCCAGTGTAATTTGTATAAGTGAAGTCTAAAAAAACGTCTAAAGTCTGTCTTGAGCCTGGAGGCTCATCAGACCAGTGTTTATCTGGATTTCCATGGTGTTAAGCATTAAGTGACTGAGAGTACAAGACATCCCCCTGGACAGGACACCAATCTATTGCAGGGTTAACTCCCCCCCCCCTTCCCTAAGCTATTGCTGGTACTCATTTTCAACCAAGTATACGGGAGTGAAATGAAGTGGTTTGCTCAAGAACGCAACAGACAACATAGTCTAGGAATCGAATGTTGTATTAATGATCGAGTATATTGTAAGAAAGACTAGGATACAGAAGTTTGCTTAACCACCATGCGGTTCTTTGTTCGATACCATTAACAGCATTTTGAACTAGTGTTTTCTAAAGTTAACTAAAGCTTTGTGAGTGAAATTAGGTAGACAGAAATAGTGCAGAAGCCCTTCAGTTGTTCTTGGCTGATAGACTCCAATCCATCACCTGGATAAAACACCACCACCTGACCTTCAAGTTTTATTAGTGGAGTTCACTCTGATATATTCATTCAAGCCAAATCTCCAGTCTAAGAATAACTGCCTCTTTTTCTCGTAAAATCTTGGACAAGCTAAAGTAGTCATGGGTGTTGCCCATCATCAGGCTAAACCATAAAAAAATTTTTTAAATCAATTGTCTGATATAAATAACTGAAAAATTACAATTCTTACTTAAGCATTGAAACTGTGCTATTAAGTTTGACATGGCCTGGACCAATACTGGCTGAAACTTATCAAAGTTATTAGTTATATCCAGCTAGAATTCTCTCACCTTTTTCTGCTCAAACCGACTATAACTGGCCACGCATACTAATGTTAAGGTATTCTCAAAATAAATAATATAAAAATCTCATACATTTTATATTATGTGAGATAATTATGTAAGATAAAGCCTTTACCACAAAAATATAATGGTATATATAGAGTAATGTGACTGTTATGTGAGATAATTATGTAAGATAAAGCCTTTACCACAAAAATATAATGGTATATAAAGAGTAATGTGACTGTTATGTGAGATAATTATGTAAGATAAAGCCTTTACCACAAAAATATAATGGTATATAAAGAGTAATGTGACTGTTATGTGAGATAATTATGTAAGATAAAGCCTTTACCACAAAAATATAATGGTATATAAAGAGTAATGTGACTGTTATGTGAGATAATTATGTAAGATAAAGCCTTTACCACAAAAATATAATGGTATATAAAGAGTAATGTGACTGTTATGTGAGATAATTATGTAAGATAAAGCCTTTACCACAAAAATATAATGGTATATATAGAGTAATGTGACTGTTATGTGAGATAATTATGTAAGATAAAGCCTTTACCACAAAAATATAATGGTATATAAAGAGTAATGTGACTGTTATGTGAGATAATTATGTAAGATAAAGCCTTTACCACAAAAATATAATGGTATATAAAGAGTAATGTGACTGTTATGTGAGATAATTATGTAAGATAAAGCCTTTACCACAAAAATATAATGGTATATATAGAGTAATGTGACTGTTATGTGAGATAATTATGTAAGATAAAGCCTTTACCACAAAAATATAATGGTATATAAAGAGTAATGTGACTGTTATGTGAGATAATTATGTAAGATAAAGCCTTTACCACAAAAATATAATGGTATATAAAGAGTAATGTGACTGTTATGTGAGATAATTATGTAAGATAAAGCCTTTACCACAAAAATATAATGGTATATATAGAGTAATGTGACTGTTATGTGAGATAATTATGTAAGATAAAGCCTTTACCACAAAAATATAATGGTATATAAAGAGTAATGTGACTGTTATGTGAGATAATTATGTAAGATAAAGCCTTTACCACAAAAATATAATGGTATATATATAAAGTAATGTAAATGCTAAAAGGTTAAAAATCTGTATGTTCTTGTTAGGAATGCTTCACATGTTTGTGATATTATTCTAAAAAATTGGAGTATGATTGAAAACTGGTGGAGAGATGAAGCAGCAGAAGATACACAAAGAGTTGCCTTTGATGTCCTACTTAGACTCCTTCGCCTACACTCAAAGGTAAGTACAGACATTTATCATTTCAGTCTGAAATAATGGTTTCTACTATAGGCACAAGGCCAACACATTTGGAAGAGGGGTAAGTCGATATTTGGAGAGTTTACTCTCCTCGGCCCAAAGTGCAACAGAGCCTGGGTTAGTCGCAGAAGTTAGGCAAAATCTACTAACTACAATATACAGGCCTATGTAGCTTGTATTCTCAGTGTGTCATTAATCCCACATCATCTACATAAAGAACTGCATGGCAGAATATTTTCAAGAACTTTATTAATTTTACTTCAATACTAAGTTACATAAATGCATCATTTGAAGGAGTAATATCTCTCCGTTTATTTATTTCAGGTTCTGTCCAATAGTAAAGATCCTATTTGTATCTTACTACATAAGTTCTTTTGTACACTTTTGTCAAACAAGACCTCATCACCTTCATTCAAGGTAAGAATGCAATATATACAAAATAACTGAATTCTAAATTACCTTATTGTTAATTTACAAATGCTTCACTTCTTTCTTTAAATTATTTTAACTTTGAACTTTGTTTGAATTCATTTAAGGATAATTCCATCAGGATAATGAATGGCTATCAATCTATCCATATATATATATTTGTATATATATATATATATATACGTTTATATATGGTGCTTTACCACTGGGTAGAATTGATCATTCTGCCATGTTAGTCATGATGTAATATAAGAAAAGCACTCAACATTATGCAACTCAGCCATCTTCAATGTTGAATCATGTTGGTGGTGCGGGAACGGAGTAAATGTATTACAAAGTGAAATGACAGGAGACCAAATATGTTGAATTTCTTTTAATTTTTTATTTCTGTAAACACTATACACATTTCAGTGGCCAGGTTGCGTAAGAACCTGGTGACCTCATCAGGTGTAAATTGTGTAATAGATGTATACCAACGGAATGATGGTAAGCAAAGAAAAAGTGTGTGCTATGTTTTTGACCCAGAGAAGGACGTAGTAGCATGTTGCCACATTGCTCGCCTGCTTCTGAGTCTCTCTATATATATATATATACATATATACTTCCAAAAGTAACGGTTGCATTTTGTAAGGGTATGTCAATATTTATTTATAAAACTGGTATATATTGTATTTTGTCTGATGAAAGCATACCATAATTTAACATGGTATCCTTGAAATATGTATAATAAAATAGATATGGTTTTATAAATATAGTTTCCATTTGTTAATATCGTATAAATCATCATCATCATCATCATCATCATTTTACGTCCGCTTTTCCCTGCTTGCAAGGGTGGGACGGGTCTTATTCAGCACAGCATCTCTCCACTCGTCACGGTCCCTCGTCATCTCCACCGTGAGCTTCAATGATCTGAGGTCTGTTCTCACCACCTCCGCCCATGTTTTTCGTGGTCTACCTCTACCACGTCTTCCTTCAACTGGCATTTCCTGGCACTTCTTCACCCATCGGTCATCCTCCATGCGCATCACATGTCCATACCACCTCAGTCTCCTCTCCCATACACTACATTCTATCCCTCTCAGACACAGTTTCTCTCTCAACACATTTATGCTGGGTCGTTCACGCACATTTACACTGCACATCCAACGGAGCATGCTTGCCTCATTTCTCTCCAGCCGTCGCATATCCTCTGCGGTTGCTGCCCATGTCTCACTACCATGCAGCATCGCGCTCCTCACACAGACATCATACAACCGGCCTTTCATAGGCATATATATATATATATATCCAAAATTAAGATAAATAAAAATGAATTTAATCTAAATCAAAATTATGGGTGTCATGCCAGAAAGACATGCGCCATATCACCTGCAAAATAAGCTCTAAGATTCTAACGAATAGCTCCGAGCATTGTATAACAACTAGAAATTGATTAACATATAAATAAACATGAATAATCACAGGAGATAATTTTTACAAGTGTGTAATCACACATAGCTAGGTAGGTAACTAAATAAAGTTAACTAGAACTTCAAAAATAGATACCTTATAATATGATTAATCTTCCCTGTATATATTCCATTAAAGAAATATATTTTACCAATTAATCGAATGGTAAACCACGGATGCCGATACTTGGATTTTCAACAAGGAAGAAGTCCAGCGATCTATGTTTACACTTCAAGTTCAAATCAGCGACTGGCCAGTAACACGTGCTGTATCTACTAGAAATACACACATCATACCAGCTTCGTCCCAGTGGCGTGAATAGGGTTATCGACAACTAGAAACAGCAGTCAAGTCCTTTCAACAGAGTTAGCTCTACAATTAAGGAGCCGTATTTATATATCTATATCCAAAATTAAGATAAATCAAAATGAATTTAATCTAAATCAAAATTATGGGTGTCATGCCAGAAAGGCTTGCGCCATATCACCCGCAAAATAAGCTCTAAGATTCTAACGAATAGCTCCGAGCATTGTATAACAACTAGAAATTGATTAACATATAAATAAACATGAATAACCACTCAGTTGAAAGGACTTGACTGCTGTTTCTAGTTGTCGATAACCCTATTCACGCCACTGGGACGAAGCTGGTATGATGTGTGTATTTCTAGTAGATACAGCACGTGTTGCTGGCCAGTTGCTGATTTGAACTTGATGCGTAAACATAGATTGCTGGACTTCTTCCTTGTTGAAAATCCAAGTATCGGCATCCGTGGTTTACCATTCGATTAATTGGTGAAATATATTTCTTTAATGGAATATATACAGGGAAGATTAATCATATTATAAGGTATCTATTTTTGAAGTTCTAGTTAACTTTATTTAGTTACCTACCTAGCTATGTGTTGTAAAAATTATCTCCTGTGATTATTCATGTTTATTTATATGTTAATCAATTTCTAGTTGTTATATATATAGTGCATGTTTGTGTTATATATCTGGGTTTAAGAGGAATCAGATGTAGTGTGAAAGGGGGGAGAAAAGTGTACTGGTATGGATATGTGATGCATATGGATGTTGACCATTGGGTGAAGAAGTGCCAAGAAATCCCAATGGAAGGAAGCTGCAGTTGAGGAAGACCAAGGAAGACCTAGACAGAGGTGGTGAGAGCTGATCTAAAACTGCTGAAACTCAGAGGGATGGACAAAAGAATGCAACAGGTGGAGAGATGCTGCTGGAAAAGACCCATCAAACCCATGAAATAATGGAAAAACATGTGAAATGATGATGAAAAATTCATTAGTTTTTATTCTAATCCTTCAAAGTTCCTTACATTAAATGATTTATATTTTTATTCTTTTTACCAGGTCTCTCTCTTGGATATGTTGCCTTTCATGTGTACTTCACCTGATCCACTCAACTCTCAACTTAGGTAAAGTTGGTTTCTTGCATCATCATCATCATCATCATCGTTTAACGTCTATCTTCCACGCTAGCATGGGTTAGACGAGGAATTGTCCCACTTGAGGCAAGATTGATCGGGTGACCATATCTCGCGAGTATAGGACTGTATCTGCCAGGCTTTCTACAGCTGGATGCCCTTCCTAACACCAACCACATTTACAGTGTGGACTGGGAGCCTTTTTACCGTGTTTCCTACACAACCAATGTACAGTGTGGACTGAGTGTTTTTTTTTTGTTTGTTTTTTTTGTGGCACCTACACGACCTCACAACCTCTTTAGTTTGGACTGGATGTTGGGGTTCCAATATTACTTTACAGAGAAAGGGTGGTGTTGGTGGGAATGGGAGGATGGAGTAAGGGTAGTGGGTTGGGGTGCATATTTGGTTAAGAGGTGCCTACTGACTGTAGGTTTAACTTTGTACGTAAGGAAGGCTGGTCTTCTGTATTGCTACGTGGCGCCAAAGATCTCGATCTAGTGACATTGTCTTAGAGAGATGTAAGTGTGCAAGGTCAGATTTTATCATGCCGTCCCAGGTTTTTCTGGGTCTACCAACCTATCATCAACACTAATCTCATTTCCCTTAGTTTATGTTGAAAATAGGTGAGATACTTATCTTAACATTCTCGTGGATAAGGATGAAGACATCATCTAACCATTTCAATGGTGGTGAACTGGTACAGACATTAGAATGTCAGATAGAATGCTTTGCGGTATTTGTTTTGGCTCTTTGCTCCCTGAGTTCAAATCCCGCTGAAGTTAACTTTTTCTTTCATCCATTCGCTGTCAATAAAAGAAGTACCAGTCAAATACTAGGGTCAATTCTTCCTCTATATCTCTTTCTTATATCCATTCCCTCACTCTCTATCTGTACTATACTCCAAGGTAGACAGGACATATGTAAGTGAGTGAGACACAAACAGCGTGATGTAATGTACTCCAAGGTAGACAGGACATATGTAAGTATCATACACTATCAAATAGGCTACATTCTGTAGAGAGAGAGAGAGAGAGAGTGAGACACATACAGCGTGATGTGCTGTACTCTAAGGTAGACAGGTACTGTACATCCATTCCCTCACTCTCTAGCCTTCTTTGGAAGAGATCTACTGTACTTAGACCTGGCTTAAAATACCCTAGTAATGTCACACGGTGCCCACTCCACCCCCTCAGGAGTTATAGGACCATGCGTGCTGTAAGACCCAAGAAATATTAAGGGGTAACTTATTAAGTAGCTTTCTTGTCACCGCCGACAAGGACGACGACCCATTTTAAAACATAATAACCTCTTTACAATTAATTTTTAATAAATATAAAATAGGCACATGGCTTAGTGGTTAGAGCATTGGGCTTGCAATCGAAAGGTTGTGAGTTCAATTCTCAGACCGGGTGATGTGTTGTTTCCTTGAGCAAGACACTTTATTTCACATTGCTCCAGTTTACTCAGCTGTAGAAATGAGATGATAGGGACTGGGGTCCCTATCATTCCACTGCAAAGTGGTCGCGTAGGCGCCACGGCAAAAAAGCACCCAGTACTCACTGTAAATGAGGTTGGTGTTAGGAAGGGCATCCAGCTGTAGAAATCAAGCTAGAATCAGTTCCCGTCCCACCCTTGCAAGCAGGGAAAAGCGGACGTAAAAGGATGATGATAAAAGGGTTATTATATTTTGAAATGGCCAACATGTATATATAAAAGGGAAAACACTTCTTTCTATATAAGTAAAATTATTTCAAATATGTTTATTGAATGTATGATTTTTATTTTGCAGAATGAATTTAAAAAAATTTCTAATGGATAAGTCTCAACCTGGAACTCTTCTATATGATACTTTCATCAGTTTGTTAGACAAGGTTTGTTATCATTTGTAATATATCTTAATATTACATTGGATAGTGAAGGCGTGTGGCTGAGTGGTTAGAGAATTGGATTCACAATCTTGAGGTTGTGGATTCGAATCTAGGACCGGACGATGCGTTATGTCCTTGAGCAAGAAACTTTATTTCACATTGCTCCTTCTACCTGGATTTGCGATCAATAGATAGTATTAGCAATTGGAAACGTTATTTCCTTGGTCCGATTTGACAAGGTCTGGGATCTTGTCAATCGACTGTCAATTATATTGAATAAGAAGGTGGTGGATGAGCAGAATTGGTAGATCATCAGACATACTTTGCAGCATGTAGTTACAGTCCTTTATGTTCTGAGTTCAAATCCCACCAAGGTTAGCTTTGCCTTTCATTCTTATGGGGTCAATGAAATAAAGTCTCAATAACACATTGGGATCAATTTAATCAATTGAATTAGTCAGCAGTGAAGGCCCTTCCAGTGAGGCAAGTAACAAGGCCTGAACTTTAGGGGTGTATCACTCCATCTTACATTTGTTACACAATAAACAACAGTTCAACAAATCAGCTTGTTGTTATTTTGTATATAGCTTAACTAAAGCTGCAATAACCTCCAAAAGTTTGACTTCTAACTTATCAATTGTTTTAGTGAGTGAATGACTCTAAATTCTTAATACTAAGATGAAAAATATTATCTAAATTTATTCAGTCATTCATTGGACCCATAACTCCTAAGGAAGCCGTTGGAGCCCTGTATTAACATATGAAATCTCTAGGGCATTTTTTTAAAACCTGACAGAGCCCATCTTCTCTCCAGGCCTGAATACAGCAGATTTCTTCTAGTGAAAGATAGAAATAGTGAAACAATTGAAGTGAAAAGAGATATAGAGGAAGAATCGACCCCACTACTTGACTGGTCCTTTTTTTATCGATCTTCAATAGATGAAAGGCAAAGTTGACCTTGGCAGGATTTGAACTAAGAGAGTACAGAGAGCGAAAATGAATAGCACAAAGCATTCTATCTGATGTTTTAACAACTCTGCCAATTCACCCCTTAGTATCTAAATACTAACAGTTGAAAGAAAACTTTTTCATCTACAGCAATTTTGTGTAGTTCTCTTCGTTAAATTTATTATTTATAACTTATGTAAAAATTTGTGTTAATGCAGTTGGTAACTTAGTATTATAAATTTCAGATTTTGTTTGCATTGAAAAAAAGTCAAAGCAAAATGTTGTTAGAAGTTGTAATTGGAATTTATTGTGAAGAAGAGAAACACTGCCATGAAAAAGAGATACAAAACTGTTTAGAGACCTTCATCAAAAGGTAAATATCTGCACACTGGAAAAAATACAGTGTAGGACTGTGATACTGTGATGAAACATCTTGTATCTTTAGATATCAAACAGCTTATATCTTAAATATTATTACATTAACCAGCTTATATTGTTTAGACATTATCACATCAAATAGCTTATGTCTTTAAATATTATCACACCAAACAGCCTATATCTTTCAAACATTATCACATCGAACATCTTATATTTTAAGCCATTATCACATCAAACAGCCTATATCTTTACATTATCACATCAAACAGTCTATATCTTTACATTATCACATCAAACAGCCTATATCTTTACATTATCACATCAAACAGCCTATATCTTTAGACATTATCACATCAAACAGCCTATATCTTTACATTATCACATCAAACAGCCTATATCTTTACATTATCACATCAAACAGCCTATATCTTTACATTATAACATCAAACAGCCTATATCTTTACATTATCACATCAAACAGCCTATATCTTTAGACATTATCACATCAAACAGCCTATATCTTTAGACATTATCACATCAAACAGCCTATATCTTTAGACATTATCACATCAAACAGCCTATATCTTTACATTATCAAATCAAACAGCCTATATCTTTAGACATTATCACATCAAACAGCCTATATCTTTAGACATTATCACATCAAACAGCCTATATCTTTACATTATCACATCAAACAGCCTATATCTTTACATTATCACATCAAACAGCCTATATCTTTAGACATTATCACATCAAACAGCCTATATCTTTACATTATCACATCAAACAGCCTATATCTTTACATTATCACATCAAACAGCCTATATCTTTAGACATTATCACATCAAACAGCCTATATCTTTAGACATTATCACATCAAACAGCCTATATCTTTACATTATCACATCAAACAGCCTATATCTTTACATTATCACATCAAACAGCCTATATCTTTAGACATTATCACATCAAACAGCCTATATCTTTACATTATCACATCAAACAGCCTATATCTTTACATTATCACATCAAACAGCCTATATCTTTACATTATAACATCAAACAGCCTATATCTTTACATTATCACATCAAACAGCCTATATCTTTAGACATTATCACAGCAAACAGCCTATATCTTTACATTATCACATCAAACAGCCTATATCTTTAGACATTATCACATCAAACAGCCTATATCTTTAGACATTATCACATCAAACAGCCTATATCTTTACATTATCACATCAAACAGCCTATATCTTTACATTATCACATCAAACAGCCTATATCTTTAGACATTATCACATCAAACAGCCTACATCTTTACATTATAACATCAAACAGCCTATATCTTTACATTATAACATCAAACAGCCTATATCTTTACATTATCACATCAAACAGCCTATATCTTTAGACATTATCACATCAAACAGCCTATATCTTTAGACATTATCACATCAAACAGCCTATATCTTTAGACATTATCACATCAAACAGCCTATATCTTTAGACATTATCACATCAAACAGCCTATATCTTTACATTATAACATCAAACAGCCTATATCTTTACATTATCACATCAAACAGCCTATATCTTTAGACATTATCACATCAAACAGCCTATATCTTTAGACATTATCACATCAAACAGCCTATATCTTTAGACATTATCACATCAAACAGCCTATATCTTTAGACATTATCACATCAAACAGCCTATATCTTTAGACATTATCACATCAAACAGCCTATATCTTTACATTATAACATCAAACAGCCTATATCTTTACATTATAACATCAAACAGCCTATATCTTTACATTATCACATCAAACAGCCTATATCTTTAGACATTATCACATCAAACAGCCTATATCTTTACATTATCACATCAAACAGCCTATATCTTTACATTATAACATCAAACAGCCTATATCTTTACATTATAACATCAAACAGCCTATATCTTTACATTATCACATCAAACAGCCTATATCTTTAGACATTATCACATCAAACAGCCTATATCTTTAGACATTATCACATCAAACAGCCTATATCTTTAGACATTATCACATCAAACAGCCTATATCTTTAGACATTATCACGTCAAACAGCCTATATCTTTAGACATTATCACATCAAACAGCCTATATCTTTACATTATCACATCAAACAGCCTATATCTTTAGACATTATCACATCAAACAGCCTATATCTTTAGACATTATCACATCAAACAGCCTATATCTTTACATTATCACATCAAACAGCCTATATCTTTACATTATCACATCAAACAGCCTATATCTTTACATTATAACATCAAACAGCCTATATCTTTACATTATAACATCAAACAGCCTATATCTTTACATTATCACATCAAACAGCCTATATCTTTAGACATTATCACATCAAACAGCCTATATCTTTACATTATCACATCAAACAGCCTATATCTTTAGACATTATCACATCAAACAGCCTATATCTTTAGACATTATCACATCAAACAGCCTATATCTTTAGACATTATCACATCAAACAGCCTATATCTTTAGACATTATCACGTCAAACAGCCTATATCTTTAGACATTATCACATCAAACAGCCTATATCTTTACATTATCACATCAAACAGCCTATATCTTTAGACATTATCACATCAAACAGCCTATATCTTTAGACATTATCACCTCAAACAGCCTATATCTTTAGACATTATCACATCAAACAGCCTATATCTTTAGACATTATAACAGTTATATGCTCTACTTTTTCCTCCAATGTCCATGAAGTGTCTTCCATCTATTTGAAAGAAAAAACCTTTTTTTTTTTGTTTTCTGTCATTTTTTGTATGTCTTAGAACAGGGGTCATCATCATCATCATCATCACCGTTTTACGTCCGTTCTTCCACGCTAGCATGGGTTAGACGGGTTGTCCTGTTGTGGGCAGTGTCTGGTCGGCTGACCTTGCCTTACTCATACAGGAACTGATTTGGCTTGATTTCTACAGCTGGATGCCCTTCCTAACACCAACCTCATTTACAGTGAGTGCTGGGTGCTTTTTCGTGGTGCCTACACGTCCACTTTACAGTGTGGGCTGGGTGCTTTTTTGCCATGGCACCTCCATGACCACCTTGCGGTGGGGGGTGTGGGGGCATATTGTCTATATGCTTCAGCTTGTACCCATGGGAGGTCGGGTACTCTGTATTACTGCGTGATGCCAGAGGTCACGGTCGTGTGTCATTGTCTTTGAGAGGTGTAATTGGGTAAGGTCGGCTTTTATCACCTCATCCCAGGTCATTTTGGGTCTCCCCACTCCGCGGTTTCCATCAACTTCTAGTGCTCTGCACCTTTTTATGCAGCTGTCATCCTTCATACGCATCACATGTCCATACCAGCGCAACCGCCTCTCCTGCACACAGCATTTGATTCCTCTTATGCTCAGTCTCTCTCTCAATTCATTTATGCTTTGTCGTTCACGTATATTACTGTTACACATCCATCGGAGCATGCAGGCTTCGTTTCTCTCTAATCTACGTAAGTCTTGTGTGCAACATATTCCGTTGATGAGCCACTTTTAAACATTGGAACAACTATTAGGGCCAGTCACTGTCAAAAATATTTAATCTAATGAAAACCACAACTTCTTTCCATAACATGGAACTGGGAAATTATAACACACATAACCCTATCAGTGAAGCCCTTTAGTATAAGTCAACTGGGAAATTATAACACACAACCCTATCAGTGAAGCCCTTTAGTATAGGTCAACTGGGAAATTATAACACACATAACCCTATCAGTGAAGCCCTTTAGGATAGGTCAACTGGGAAATTATAACACACATAACCCTATCAGTGAAGCCCTTTAGTATAGGTCAACTGGGAAATTATAACACACATAACCCTATCAGTGAAGCCCTTTAGGATAGGTCAACTGGGAAATTATAACACACATAACCCTATCAGTGAAGCCCTTTAGTATAGGTCAACTGGGAAATTATAACACACATAACCCTATCAGTGAAGCCCTTTAGGATAGGTCAACTGGGAAATTATAACACACATAACCCTATCAGTGAAGCCCTTTAGTATAGGTCAACTGGGAAATTATAACACACATAACCCTATCAGTGAAGCCTTTTAGTATAGGTCAACTGGGAAATTATAACACACATAACCCTATCAGTGAAGCCCTTTAGTATAGGTCAACTGGGAAATTATAACACACATAACCCTATCAGTGAAGCCCTTTAGTATAGGTCAACTGGGAAATTATAACACACATAACCCTATCAGTGAAGCCTTTTAGTATAGGTCAACTGGGAAATTATAACACACATAACCCTATCAGTGAAGCCCTTTAGTATAGGTCAACTGGGAAATTATAACACACATAACCCTATCAGTGAAGCCCTTTAGTATAGATCAACTGGGAAATTATAACACACATAACCCTATCAGTGAAGCCTTTTAGTATAGGTCAACTGGGAAATTATAACACACATAACCCTATCAGTGAAGCCCTTTAGTATAGATCAACTGGGAAATTATAACACACATAACCCTATCAGTGAAGCCCTTTAGTATAGGTCAACTGGGAAATTATAGCACACATAACCCTATCAGTGAAGCCCTTTAGTATAGATCAACTGGGAAATTATAGCACACATAACCCTATCAGTGAAGCCCTTTAGTATAGGTCAACTGGGAAATTATAGCACACATAACCCTATCAGTGAAGCCCTTTAGTATAGATCAACTGGGAAATTATAACACACATAACCCTATCAGTGAAGCCCTTTAGTATAGGTCAACTGGGAAATTATAGCACTCATAACCCTATCAGTGAAGCCCTTTAGTATAGATCAACTGGGAAATTATAGCACACATAACCCTATCAGTGAAGCCCTTTAGTATAGGTCAACTGGGAAATTATAGCACACATAACCCTATCAGTGAAGCCCTTTAGTATAGATCAACTGGGAAATTATAACACACATAACCCTATCAGTGAAGCCCTTTAGTATAGGTCAACTGGGAAATTATAACACACATAACCCTATCAGTGAAGCCCTTTAGTATAGATCAACTGGGAAATTATAACACACATAACCCTATCAGTGAAGCCCTTTAGTATAGATCAACTGGGAAATTATAACACACATAACCCTATCAGTGAAACCCTTTAGTATAGGTCAACTGGGAAATTCTAACACACATAACCCTATCAGTGAAGCCCTTTAGTATAGGTCAACTGGGAAATTATAACACACATAACCCTATCAGTGAAGCCTTTTAGTATAGGTCAACTGGGAAATTATAACACACATAACCCTATCAGTGAAGCCCTTTAGTATAGGTCAACTGGGAAATTATAACACACATAACCCTATCAGTGAAGCCCTTTAGTATAGATCAACTGGGAAATTATAACACACATAACCCTATCAGTGAAGCCCTTTAGTATAGGTCAACTGGGAAATTATAACACACATAACCCTATCAGTGAAGCCCTTTAGTATAAGTCAACTAATGGAAAATTGTATTTCAGTTAAGAAAAACTTCTAAATAAGCCTACAAGGTAAAAATTAAAAATGGTCATCGCGGATCACTCTGACTGTTGCACGCCCCTGTCTTAAACCATGCTTTCAGCTTTTATCTTCTTTCTTTTTTCTTATATTTTGTTATTTTATTATTATTATTATTATTATTATTATTGGCAGTATCGGTAGAGGGTCGGACGCCATGCTTTGCACAGTTACGTGCCTTTACGGGCTGAGTTCAAATCCCGCCGAGGTTAACTTTGCCTTTCATCCTTACGGAGTCAATAGAATAAAGTACCAGTAATGTACTGGGTAATTGCTGGCCTTGTGCCAAAAGTAGAAACAATTATTATTATTATTATAATTGGTGGATTGGCAGTATCGGTAGAGGGTCGGACACCATGCTTTGATGCATAGAGTTACGGCCCTTGCCATTCTGAATTCAAATCCCGCCAAGGTTAACTTTGCCTTTCATCCTTACGGGGTCGATAAAATAAAGTACCAGTAATGCACTGGGTAATTGCTGGCCTTGTGCCAAAAGTAGAAACAATTATTATTATTATTTATCCTTTCACTTACCTATTAATCTTTACATTTTGTATATATACATGCATATGTGTGTACATATATATATATATGTGTGTGTGTGTGTGTTGATGGGGGGGGGGGGTCTATCTGTCTAACTATATATATATATAAAGTTAAATAAAAGTCAAATGATTAAAATTTAGCTTCGTTTATTACTGCTATATATATTTCGGTGACAGCCATCTTTGGCTGTGACCTCTTCAGGCAGTTTGAATTAGTATGGTATAGACAAGTACATATGTTGTTTAGGTGTATAATATTGTCAATACTCTGATATGCCCAGTTCCTTGTTGGGTTGTTAATTCACTGGGGAACTGGAGTC
The DNA here is from genome assembly GCA_964016885.1 of Eledone cirrhosa. Classification (NCBI taxonomy): domain Eukaryota; kingdom Metazoa; phylum Mollusca; class Cephalopoda; order Octopoda; family Eledonidae; genus Eledone; species Eledone cirrhosa. The sequence goes on along the minus strand of OZ024752.1, from coordinate 39,398,895 downwards.
ATATGAATTCAAACAAACGAATTTCAGTGTCAAAGGTCCCCTTCTCCTCTCATTGGTCAATTGACCAATGTGGAAAAAGTACGTTGAGTGCTTGAATTGAATTGCATCAATGTTTACCCTAATAATATATATATATATATATATATATATATATATATATATATATATATATATATATATATATATATATATATATATATATATATATATATATATATATATATATATATATATATATATATATATATATATATATATATATATATATATATATATATGTGGAGGCACATGGCTTAGTGGTTAGAGCATTGGCTTTGCAATCAAAAGGTTGTGAGTTCAATTCTCAGACCGGGTGATGTGTTGTTTCCTTGAGCAAGACACTTTATTTCACGTTGCTCCAGTTTACTCAGCTGTAGAAATGAGATGATAGGGACTGGGATCCATATCATTCCACTGCAAAGTGGTCGTGTAGGTGCCACGGCAAAAAAGCACCCAGCACTCACTGTAAATGAGGTTGGTGTTAGGAAGGGCATCCAGCTGTAGAAATCAAGCCAGAATCAGTTCCCGTCCCACCCTTGCAAGCAGGGAAAAGCGGACGCAAAATGAAATGATATATATTATATATATTCACACACAAACATATATGTTTATGCACAAGTTAGTTTTGAAATTTCAATTTTTTTTTTTTTTTTAAATTTAATCATTATCTTTTCTTATTTTAGAATAAATTCTAATGATCAGAAGACATATATCCAAATTCCATTTGATTTGTTCTTGAAGACTAAAAGTTATGGCAACAATTTTCGAAAATTAGTTATCAAGAAGGTTTGCATACCTTTTCTGAGAAATATGTCAAAGACCTCTCTTGTAGAATTTTTAAAATCAAATATTCCTGCCATTATGAACATCGTTGAGACAGCAAAGGTAAATTTGCTTTATTAAAATTTAAAAGTATATAATTGTTTCTACTTTTGGCACAAGGCCAGCAATTACCCAGTACATTACTGGTACTTCATTTTATCGACCCCGTAAGTATGAAAGGCAAAGTCAAACTCGGCGGGATTTGAACTCAGATCGTAAAGGGACGTAACTGTGCTGGAAAGCATGGCGTCCGACCCTCTACCGATACTGCCAATCCACCGCCCCTTATATATATATAATGGGACCCCATTTGCTCACCATACGGAGAGATAGAGGCAATGACAATGGGAGTTCAGCTGTTCTCTCATGTTTACTTAGGTTACTATTTTCTACTTATTATACACATGTATATATATATATCATCATCATCATCATCATCATCACCGTTTTACGACCCCGTATGGATGAAAGGCAAAGTTAACCTCGGCGGGATTTGAACTCAGATCGAAAAGGGATGTAACTCTATGCTGGAAAGCATGTCTGAGCCTCTACCGATACTTCCAATTCACCGCCATTTAAAAGTATATAATGAGCAGTTATATACGTTGAAGGAGCGTGGCTGAGTGGTTAGAGAATTGGATTCGTAATCGTGAGGTTGTGATTTCAATTCCCGAACCGGGCAATGTGTTATGTCCTTGAGCAAGACACTTTATTTCATCTGCCGATAGATAGTATTAGCAATTAGAAACCCCAATGGAAACATTGATGAGCTCCATCCCACTCATTTAGAGAATGAGGTCTGGGATCTTGTTGATTAACTGTCGATACACCATGAATTAAATGTGGGTTGGTTTTAAGAAGATTATCTGGCTGTAGGAAACCTGCCTCAAAAAATCTCGTCCAAGCCACGCTAGCATAAAAAAATTGACATAAAAATAATGACAATGCTGATGATGGGGAGGATGTGGAGATGGGTGGAAGCAGCATCTCTTGTTGTTGTTGTTAACTTTTCATATATTTATTTCAGTTACCAGTAGACTCTATGGAACAGCAATTAATTGACAAAATGTGTTGCTTTGAAATTCTGGAAGTTATGTATCTCACTTTGGAGATGAAGGAGGTGAATGATCCAAGCTCTGAAGTAAATTCTATCTACTGCAACCTACATGGTATTGAAGCACCAAAGATTGTCGGAAAAGAATTAACAAAAGCCATTACCAAGTAATAGCAAAAACACAATTATTATTTTTCTACTTTAGAGGGCGGTGGATTGGCAGTATCAGTAGAGGGTCGGACGCCATGCTTTCCAGCATAGAGTTACGGCCCTTGCCATTCTGAGTTCAAATCCCGCCGAGGTTAACTTTGCCTTTCATCCTTACGGGGTCGATAAAATAAAGTACCAGTAATACACTGGGTAATTGCTGGCCTTGTGCCAAAAGTAGAAACAATTATTTTTCTACTTTAGACTTTTAATATGTTTTGTATGGTCATTTCAGTGCCAAAAAAAGTCCCCAGTACACACTGTTACGTGGTTGGTATTAGGAAGGGCTTCCAGTTGTAGAAACCAAGCTCCCAGTACACACTGTAACATGGTTGGTGTTAGGAAGGGCATCCAGCTGTAGAAAGCCAAAATACAGATCCATATGAGTATGAGACAGTCTCCACTAGTGAGCTCAAATCCTCTGATGGGTTGTGAGTAAGCAAAGAAGTACCAGAAGTTTGAGGGCTAAATTTGCAGACAATGCATTTCCTATCAGTGCAGGGGGTTTTTTTTTAAAGATATATTCTACTAATTAGGGATTTTATGGGAATACCTGGTCTTTCAACTATCTTAATATTTCCTTTTTGTTTGTCTAGAGCCCTTCTAAATCTGTAAGCTAGTTCACCTCTGCTGAACATTACACTCTGGTATTTATTGCTATCAAACTATGAGTTGACTTTATTGGTATTCTTCTTAATTTTTTCTATCTTATTCCAAAATTTGCTTCTATAAATGGGGCAGATCCTATTCGCATCATTTTCTACAATCTTCGTCCATTTGGTTCTGGCTCCTTTATATACCCTGATCCTGATTCTCCGATTGTAGCCAGAGAACTGCATGCAGTGGATGAAGTGTTGTATGTGTCTCTCTAATTCTTTAGGATTGCACATATGGAACACATTCCTCATCACTCTTACTAAATTAGTATGTTGATTTTTATGTGATCCGGACATGTAAAAGACATGGCAAAAAGCACCCAGCACACTCTGGTTGGCATTAGGAAGGGCATCCAGCCATAGAAAACGAGCCAGAAACAGTCCTATATGAGCAAGACACAGTCACCCGACCAAACTTGCCTCAAATGGTACAAACTCGTCTAACCCATGCTAGTGTGGAAGATAGATGTTAAACGATGATGATTATGATGATTTTTTGGTGTTTTTTTTCAGGATTGCTCACCAAACTAAAAAAGAAGATATGCAAGGAGAAAGTTTATTTCTAGAACTTCACCGACAAGTACATTGCGCTGCCTATAACTTGCTTATTGCAATCATTTCTTGTACTCAAACTGAACTAAAGTTTTACAATGTTTTCCTCTTTGCTGAAAATGAAAAAAAAGTAAGTATCAATAATTATCATTAGCTAAAAGGAATAAGACATTCTTCAAGTTTATTTTCTCTGTTCTCAGTGAGTGGAGAGATGCTGTATTGAGAAGGACCCATCCAACCCATTCAATCTTTGATTAAGTAGCACCTGTATATAGTGTATCTGCATAAAAATGTTGCAGATCACTTGAAATAAAAGTAATGTTGAATGCTGAAAGCTCCAAGTCCAAGAAAACACCTGTCCCATTTTCAGTTTCAATATTTGGACCCAATGTAGAATAGAGAAGTCTAAAGTTTGTCTCAAGCCAGGAGGCTTACCAGGCAAGTGTGTGAAGTGAGAGTACAAAATTCCTCCCTGGATAGCACACCGGTCCATCGCAGGGGTAAGCCTGCAGCTATTGCTGGTTCTCATTTTCTGCTGAGTATGCTAATACAATGTGAAATAAACACAACACACAACCCAGTCCAGCAATCAAACCCACGACATGATGATTGTAACTCTTACACCTTAACCACTAAGCTATACGCTTCTACAAGGATAGAGAAGGAGATACCATTATACTGTTGAACTGGGCGATGGATTAAATCTACCATGCTAGTACATCAACACAAGATTTTAACTCAACACAAGGACCCAAAACAACTCCTGCAAGGCATCCTCTCCAGTACTCTAATGATTTTACCTCTCCACCATCTTAAACTAACACTTTATTTCTTGACCCTGGAAGAATGAACAGCCAGCTAAGACAAACTTAAGTTCATCTTAGCTGGATTTGAACTCCAACTGGAAGGAGCTGAAATATATTCTACAAAGCATTTCATCTAATGCATTAACACTTCTGCCAAATTCTCACTTTTAATTCTTAACTAGAACACCAGTGACCCATTGGGTCCCATATCATTCCACTGCAAAGTGGTCGTGGAGGTCCCACGGCAAAAAAGCACCCAGCCCACACTGTAAATGAGGTTGGTGTTAGGAAGGGCATCCAGCTGTAGAAATCAAGCCAAATTCAGTTACCGTCCCACCCTTGCAAGCAGGGAAAAGCGGACATAAAATGAAATGATGATGATGATGATGATGATATATATATAAATGTGTGTGCTTGTATACATATATATGTATGTGTGTATATATATATATATATGTTGGTGTCTGTGATCTATATACTCTTGTCATAGACACACACACACATATACACACATATATACACACATATATATATATAACTTTTCGAAGTATTTTCCCATTATGCGCCCTTTTGGCTGTATTTACATTACAGACAAGCAAGCAAGCACAAACTTTTAGTAGTATATAGATAGATAGATATCCTGTATTGATTTAGTAGAAAATAGCTAGAAACAGGTTTGTTGATTCAAATGTTTATAGTATCTTTAGTAGTAGACATATTGTTGTGCAAATTTACAGTAAACTAAAGTAAAGACTTTAATTTTGAATGTGATGCAATCATTTCTGCTTTGTACTTTTCAAGAATGTCTTTCTACTGTGGTTTCATGTAGTAAATGTTATGTGTTTAACGTATATAGAATTTTAGGATTTCTGTTGTTAGAAATATTATAATAATAATAATAATGATGAATGTATCATTTTATTTTTTAGAAAGAATTTCTATGGGACAATATCATTAATAAAGAAAAGAAATATTCATTTCCTATTTTGTTTGAGGTAAATATTTATAATTTTTTTTTTGTTATTTTTTTTTACATTGTTTATAACACTTCAAAAATATTTTCTTTCTGAAAATTCTTATGTGTATATTTGTGTGTGTGTGTGTGTGTGTATATATATATACTTTGTGTCGCTATGATACTTCCTCAGTCAAAAACTGCTGGAATTTCAAATTTAGCGGTCATTCATGGTGAGGGAGACCAACTTTACGGACATTATTTTTGACAGCGGTAAGAAATTGTTTTCTTATATCAATGTTTAATGGGCTTCCACTGACGATTTATAAGTGCCCACCTAAATATATTCTTACATGAATATATATTAGGCTTCTACATAAACTGGAAACATTCTCCCAAACTTGTAGAAAACTTATAATGAAACAATTGTTTGGAAAGAGAGATATACTTTAACTTTAATTATATCTCATAAAATAATACAACTGGTTTTTCCACATTATACATATTGTTAGCACCCCAAACACTTAAATTGGGTTTATATTTTAATATAACCTAATGTTTGTTGAGTGAGATGGTTACCAGTCAGAGTTTAGCTTTAAACTATCTCTGTTATTGTATTATATATATATATATATATATATATATATATATATATATATATATATAAGTTTATCCCGGGTTCAATCAGGGAGTAACCACAGTAAGTAAGGTACTCAATACATAGCAGAGTATAAATATTTAATATAGAAATGACTTCAACAGGACTAGAACTGTTTCATTCAGGAGAAATCATTAGGAAGTGCTTCTACAAGATTTTGATGTTTATTTTGAGAACAATACCTTAATGTAGGTGTGAACGGCTGGTTACAGCTGGTTTGAACAGGAATAGGTTAGAGAGATCTGGCCGGTTTAAATGTTAAAGGGTTAAAGACATGCAGAAATTGAAACAGTCTTATGAATACTTCTTATTTCTTTTCTTGATAGATACAACCAAAAATGAAAACAATATTCTATAAAGTTCACAAAGAAATAAAAGAAAAGGTTGTGTCCGATATTGAACAGTCAACTTCTTACCACCTCAGTTCAATGTATTTAAAAAACAGCAGTTTGAGTGTAGATATTGGCCAGTATGATTTTCTATCTTCAAATCCTGAGCAGCAAGTAAGTTGGGTATTCTGGTCCTTATTTATTCCTTATCAACATCATCATTGTCATCATCATGATATTTATATGTGTGTATGTGTGTGTGTGTATATATATATATGTGTGTGTGTGTGTGTGTATGTATATATATATATATATGTGTGTGTGTGTATATGTATGCATATATATATATATATGTATATACGATATGTATGTGTATATGTATATATATATATATATATATATATACATGTATATATATATATACATGTATATATATATATATATACATATATATATATATATATATATATATATATATATATATATATATATATATATATATATATATATATATATATATAAATATACACATATATATAAATATACATATATATGTATATATATACATATCTATTTCTAATTCTTCATTTCTTATACTTAATTCCAACATCACAGTTCGCGATTTTTCATTCATATATGCTTTCCCCTTCGCTGTGACCTGTCTTTTTTTCTCTTCCCTTACTGCTATCCTCTTTCTCTCTTCCCCCCTTCTCTCTCCTTCTCCCTCTTACTTTCACTCACCCCCTCTGCTAGTCACCCTCTCTCTGCTAGCCTCTTCCTCGCACATTCACTCACTCACTCTCTGCTACTCTCACTTCCTCCATTGTCCCACACTGTACGCGATCGGTCTTTCTTCTCGCTCACACCTGTACGGTTAAGATATGTCTTTGTTCTCCTCGTCAAAATTCGCCCATTCTTATGTTCGAAATGAATTATTGATTTGATTTTTTTAATTTTTTCCTCTCTTTACGTTGCCTCACCATTCGTGTCTGTTTACCTGTCTCTCTTTCTCCACCCAACTCTTTTTATCCCAATAACTTATTTTAGTTATTGTATAGCCCTAGGCGGAAGAATATTGTCTGTAATGCAAACATTTATTATGAAGCCTAGTAGACAACTGATGATGGATATTCCTAACTTCTATTTCTAATTCTTCATTTTTTATATATACATATATATGTATATATATATACATATATATGTATATATAAAAAATGTATATATGTATATATATACATATATATATGTATATATATGTATATATATATACATACATATACATATATATATATGTATATATATACTATGGAGGCACATGGCTTAGTGGTTAGAGCATTGGCCTTGCAATCGAAAGGTTGTGAGTTCAATTCTCAAACTGGGTGATGTGTTGATTCCTTGAGCAAGACACTTTATTTCACATTGCTCCAGTTTACTCAGCTGTAGAAATGAGATGATAGGGACTGGGGTCCCTATCATTCCACTGCAAAGTGGTCGTGGAGGTGCCACGGCAAAAAAGCACCCAGCACTCACTGTAAATGAGGTTGGTGTTAGGAAGGGCATCCAGCTGTAGAAATCAAGCCAAAATCAGTTCCCGTCCCACCCTTGCATGCAGGGAAAAAGTGGACGTAAAATGAAATGATGATGATGATGATGTATATATATATATTTGTATATATATATATATTTATGTATACATATATGTACGTATATATGTATAGGTATACATATATTTGTATATATATACATATACATATATATGTATATATATGTATATATACATATATATACATACACATATATATGTATATATATATATATATATATACATCATCATTTCATTTCATTTCACGTCTGCTTTTCCCTACTTGCAAGGGTGGGACGGAACTGATTCTGGCTTGATTTCTACAGCTGGATGCCCTTCCTAACACCAACCTCATTTACAGTGAGTGCTGGGTGCTTTTTTGCCGTGGCACCTCCAAGTCCACTTTGCAGTGGAATGATAGGGACCCCAGTCCCTATCATCTCATTTCTACAGCTGAGTAATCTGGAATTGAACTCGCAACCTTTTGATTGCAAGGCCAATGCACCCTTCACATATATATATATATATATATATATATAATATATAAGATCAAAAGATGGTTAAAGGAGTTCCATGTATTTTATTATGCGCATTTCAAAAACAAACATAATCATGCAATAATATTTGTGTTTTCATCAGATAAAACAGGAGAACATGATATGAAGGCTAAAAAACACTTGTGGATAGTGCAGTTTTAAATCAACATCCACAACTGCACTATCCACAAGTGTTTTTTAGCCTTCATATCATGTTCTCCTGTTTTATCTGATGAAAACACAAATATTATTGCATGATGATGTTTGTTTTTGAAATGCGCATAATAAAATACATGGAACTCCTTTAACCATCTTTTGATCTTATATTATGTATACTCCAGTCCTACAAACTGTAGAGTGCTTCTTATCCGATATCTGCATTGCTTTATTGTACTACAATAAAACTCACCTCCTACATATATATATATATATATATATATATATTTACTGTGTTACTCTGATCATCTTGTTTTCTTTTCCAGGAAATTACGTCCAATTTGGAAAAGAGAAATTCTGGCAACTCCTCAGCTGAATCCAAAGAAAATGTAATTATTATGCAGCATTCTTCAAATATTTGTTTAACCCTTTAGTGTTCAAACCGGCCAAAACTGGCCAGAATTCTCTACTTCTTTCTGTTGATACTGGCTGTAACTGGTCGCTCAAACTGATGTTAAGGTTTTCTTCTCAAAATAAATACTTTCAAAATCTCATAGATTCGATATTATGTGAGATAATTATGTGAGGTAAAGCCTTTACCATGAAAATATAATAGTATATATAGAGTAATGTGAATACTATGTGAGATATTATGTGAGGTAAAGCATTTACCATGAAAATATAATAGTATATATAGAGTAATGTGAATGTTATGTGAGATATTATGTGAGGTAAAGCCTTTACCATGAAAATATAATAGTATATATAGAGTAATGTGAATACTATGTGAGATATTATGTGAGGTAAAGCCTTTACCATGAAAATATAATAGTATATATAGAGTAATGTGAATACTATGTGAGATATTATGTGAGGTAAAGCCTTTACCATGAAAATATAATAGTATATATAGAGTAATGTGAATGTTATGTGAGATATTATGTGAGGTAAAGCCTTTACCATGAAAATATAATAGTATATATAGAGTAATGTAAATGTTATGTGAGATAATTATGCGAGGTAAAGCCTTTACCATGAAAATATAATAGTATATATAGAGTAATGTGAATGTTATGTGAGATATTATGTGAGGTAAAGCATTTACCATGAAAATATAATAGTATATATAGAGTAATGTGAATACTATGTGAGATATTATGTGAGGTAAAGCCTTTACCATGAAAATATAATAGTATATATAGAGTAATGTGAATGTTATGTGAGATATTATGTGAGGTAAAGCCTTTACCATGAAAATATAATAGTATATATAGAGTAATGTGAATGTTATGTGAGATATTATGTGAGGTAAAGCCTTTACCATGAAAATATAATAGTATATATAGAGTAATGTGAATGTTATGTGAGATATTATGTGAGATAAAGCCTTTACCATGAAAATATAATAGTATATAATAGAGTAATGCGAATGTTATGTGAGATATTATGTGATATAAAGCCTTTACCATGAAAATATAATAGTATATATAGAGTAATGTGAATGTTATGTGAGATATTATGTGAGATAAAGCCTTTACCATGAAAATATAATAGTATATATAGAGTAATGCGAATGTTATGTGAGATATTATGTGATATAAAGCCTTTACCATGAAAATATAATAGTATATATAGAGTAATGTGAATGTTATGTGAGATATTATGTGAGATAAAGCCTTTACCATGAAAATATAATAGTATATATAGAGTAATGTGAATGCTTAAGGGTTAAGCAATGTTATGTGTTTTGTTACAACAATGGTTTCTGATTTAGGCAAGAGGCAAATAATTTGAATGAGGGAAAAGTCGATTAAATTGACCCCAGTGCATTACTGGTACTTTATTTTATTGATCCCAAAGCTAACCTTAGCAGGATTTGAACTCAGAATATAAAGGACTGTAACTCTATGCTGCAAAGCATGTCCGACGCTCTACCCATTCTTCCAATCTACTGCCCTCAGGGGTTTTGTAACAATAATTGTTTCTACTTTAGGCACAAGGCCAGCAATTACCCAGTGCATTACTGGTACTTTATTTTATCAACCCCCGTAAGGATGAAAGGCAAAGTTAACCTCGGCGGGATTTGAACTCAGACTGTAAAGGGCCGTAACTCTATGTTACTACTTTAGGCACAAGGCCAGCAATTACTCCAGTACGTTACTGGTACTTTATTTTATCGACCCCGTAAGGATGAAAGGCAAAGTTAACTTCGGCGAGATTTGAACTCAGACTGTAAAGGGCCGTAACTCTGTGTTTCTACTTTAGGCACAAGGCCAGCAATTACTCCAGTACGTTACTGGTACTTTATTTTATCGACCCCGTAAGGATGAAAGGCAAAGTTAACCTCGGCGGGATTTGAACTCTGACTGTAAAGGGATGTAACTATGCTAGAAAGCATGGCGTCCAACCCTCTACCGATACTGCCAATTCACCAATAATGACATGATATATGTTTGGGTCATTAAGATAGTGAAGGTGTGGAAGTCCGACCTAAACCGTAAAATCAAGGAGCGCCTCTTCCTAGCAACTGTTGAGTCCGTCCTATTTTACGGCAGTGAAACGTGGACTATTGACAAAGTGCTATGCAAGAGACTTGACAGATATTACACGAGGATGTTGAGAATGGCTCTCAACATTTCTTGGAAACAGAAGCTGACAAATAAAGAACTATACAGATCACTACCACCAGTCTCAAAAAAAGTTGCCTGCCGACGAATGAAACTAGCTGGGCACTGCACCCGTTATCCAGAAGAGACAGCATCACAACTTGTGCTCTGGAAACCGGCGGTTTGTCAAAGAAGTGTGGGAAGACAGCCTCTCTCATTCATTGATAACCTGCTGAGAGCTGCCAACCATCGACGAACTGAGAAATGTCATGCTTGACCGGGACAATTGGAGAAAGGGTGCTGAATCTTTGCAAATCTAAACTTGGCTGAAGAGGAAGAAGAAGATACAATTGAAAATTCAAGTAATAGTGTTAGAGAAAATAATCTAATATGGTTTCCTGATGCCTGTTACAGAATCATGGGAAGATTAGAACTTAGGGATTTGTACCTTGAAAGTCCCCTTCCTAGGCATAAGTCCAGGCAAAGTTGTTTATGGAAGACTAGCAGTCACCCATACTTGAAATAACCCCCCCCCCCCCTACCAACCCAAAGGCACAGCAAGCTCATTTTGGGACCTACAACTTTAAATATAATTTAGAGAATAAGTTTTTTTTGTGTATTTATTTTATATTCTGTTTACTGATTTATTAATTCATTTTTTTATGCTCTGTACTTATAAATCCTTCATTCCACACCACCGATGTTGTCCAAGGAAAAGGCAATTGCCAATACAGCTTGGCATCAGTGATGTCGCAACTCATTTCTACAGCTGAGTGAACTGGAGTAATGTGAAATAAAGTGACTTGCTCAAGGACGCAACAATCTTCTGTTCATTAAGAGGTTTTCATTAATCCAAATCTTTGCTATGATCATTATAGCAGCTTTCTGTTTTTCAGCTATTTTCACATTTGAGATTCCTAGGAAATAAATGAATTATACATAGTCAAAACAAACCAATGGAGGTTATTTTGTGGATATTTATCAGATTTCATATTTTTTTGCTGGATTTATTAACAATATTATTTAAATCAAATCACATATACATAACTGGAAGTTTTTCTTTCAAAAATTATTTGTTTATTCTTGTAAAAGTTCTTGAATTATATTGTGATAATTAATTACAATTTCAACTGTTATTACTTTCAGACAATGGATTATACTCTTGAAATGGATGAAATTAACCAAAGTGAATGTATGTTATCCTTGGTAGCTGTTCTTAAACATATGCACCAGCAGAACATCACTCCTAAGGAAAATAAAGTGTGTATTTCATATTTAACCCTTTAGAATTTACATTATACTATATTTACTATTGTATTTTCATGGTAAAGGCTTTATCTCACATAATATTGAATCTACAAGATTTTGATATTATTTATTTTGAAAACAATATCTTAAGGGCAGTATGAGCAGCTGGTTACAGCTAGTTAGAACAAAAAGGAGTGAGAGAATACTGGCCGGATACAGCCGGTTTAAATACTAAAGGGTTAAGAAAAATTTCTTCAGATTTCTTCATCTGTTATTCCTAATACCAGGACCTTTTTACTTTGGTTCTAGAATATTTTGTTTCATTAGGAATCCATATGAACAATAAACATTAGATTACAGGCAACTTCTCTGTGATCCAAGAAAGAAGCCTCTTTACAGTTGCTTAATTATCTAAAATAGCTGCTAAATGTATCTCAAATAGCTCCCTGCCATCTTAAAAATGGAAAGATACATTGAATAATGTCTAAAAAAAATATGAGATTATCACTGCTAAAGCTATTTTGATCTGCTTGACTATGGCTGATCTGGGGTTTAAAAATAATATTAAATGTTACAAACTCTAACTCATTTTAGGGATAGAAGTTTTTGACTGAAAATACTGAGTAGGAAAATTCTTTCACAATATATTGTAAGTGTGACAATATATTGAAAGTGTGACTTACTCTTCTATAAGTGTGACCTACTCTTCTATAAGTGTGACCCACTCCTCTGTAAATGGGACCCTCTCTTCTGGTGTATGCTATGAAGAGTATTGAGATGAGATATATAGTGAAGCAGGTAGTGGACTGGAAAAGTTTGTGAATTACTACTTGCAGTGAATTACTGCTTGCTAATGTAATACTGAGTTCAGTGTCTGTTATTGTATTAAATGTATTGTCGGCATTCATGTCTAATGACTTTTTTTTTACTCTTTTAGGAAATGCCTGATTGGATGTCTTACCTTAACACAAAATTCATCACATGTTCAACACACCAAAATATAAAACTGTTTATTGCTAAGCTAATTGTTAATACTTCTGAGGTAAGTTTTGTAAAATGTGCTGCTTTCTTTCAACTTAATTTGAAAGGCAAATTCGTTTGTACTTTTATATTTTTTTTTAATTCTTTCTAATTTCCATGATTGGATGACATAAAGTCATAGATCATCAACACATTAGGTATTCATTTCACATTATAATTTTTACTGTTTCCATCATCATCACTGGATTACATCAGTTCTTCCATGCTAGCATGGGTTAGACGGGTTGTCCTGTTGTGGGCAGTGTCCGGTCGGCTGACCTTGTCTTGCTCATACTGGAACTGATTCTGGCATGATTGATTTCTACAGCTGGATGCCCTTCCTAACAACACCAATCTCATTTATAGTGAGTGTTGGGTGCCTTTTTGCCGTGGCGTGGCACCTGCAAGTCCACTTTACAGTGTGGGCTGGGTGCTTTTTTGCCATGGCACCTCCACGACCACTTTGCAGTGTGTGTGTGTGGGGGGGGGGGGGCATATTGTGTCTATATGCTTCAGCATTCATATGGAATGCAATATATATATAATCATCATTATCATTCATTTAACATCCGTTTTCACTGAAAAGTATATAATCATCTCATCAAAATATGAATATCTGTAAAATGTGCTTAAGACTAAATATTTCCCAACATTGTAACTTTCTAAATTGAATTACTCTATTTTACAATCTAAACTATAATAAAGGAGTGCGGGACTGCGTCCAGAATATATTATTTTATCCCATTTGTAAAATAAGTTGGATTACTTTGAATAAATAATGAATGAATATTACATAATTTATCTACTAAATTTCGTTATTCTTGATTAAATATAAATAATTTTGTTGTTTATTTTAAGATTCACTTCTTTAAAATTTTCAAATGTCAACACTTCCGGTTAGCGATCGCTTAAATAAACATTCATATATTTCCGTCACTGATTTTCTCTTAATGCAGTTTATATATAATACCGTCTTTTTTTAATGTATCATGGATTACGTTACTGATTACAGAAGACAGTGTAACGCAGTCTTCGTTCAATTTCTGTGTATATTGTCAATTACGATTTTATTTGATGTATCATATCTACATGTATATATAGTTGTGTATAATATCAATATACACACTGCACATGTATCATATCTACATGTATATATACTTGCGTATAATATCAATATACACACTACACATACTAGCAGAAAACCACCCGAATGGTGGTTTTTCTGCTAGTATATATTAATACAAGTAAAATTCTATTATAATGAATTTTTCACTATAACAACATTTTTTTTTTAATCCCTGAAGTAATAACAAACAAACGCTCGATTTGTTTTGATCGATCTCGTTATAAAGAAGTTTTCATTACAACAAATTTTTTTTTTATACCCCATGAATTTTATTATAACAGAATTTCACTGTATTGAATTTATGATTTAATGATTTTATAAAAAGGATAAAGATCATAAAACTCCTTGTGGAGTCGTAGATATACTGTCAAAAAGTGTCTAAGGCATTTTAAACCTGGCAGAGCCCAACCCTCTCCAGGTCTGAACACAGCCAGTTTTTTTCTATAGAGAAAGAATTTAATGATTAGGAAATGATTAAATTTTCAATTGTTGTTAACATTTTCAAAAAATGTATTTAAAAAGGCAAAAATTGAGGTAGTAGTCTTTAGCAAAATCTTTAGCCAAATTCTTTCTAGAAACAATGATTTTGAAAGTTTAAAAAAAATTTTAATCAAATGTTTTTAGAAAAAACTTTTGTCACAAATGTTAAAAACTTTTGTTGATTATTTCAGATTTTTGAAGAATATGCTTCATCTTGGGTGTTGCCACTCTCTGAATTTATTATCTCAGGAAATTTTGAAGAAAAAGGCATCAATTATTTTGTTCTTGATATTCTTTTTATAATCCTGAGTTGGGGTGAACGTTCAATTCCTGGCGTAAGTAGTTCATAGTTTTCAAATTGTATGTACCTGATATAATGATATTTTTTTACTTTTATAATGTTGTATATGCATAGATATTTCAGTAGAGAAAAAAGATTGGTATGTGACACATGCATAAAAAAATTGCAAATTGCAGAGAAATAACAGAAGACAATCATGGTGACTCATGAGTTGAAAATGGTTGCTTCTGACAGGACCTGCTGGAAGGAGTGTTTGAGGACTCTGCCTCCATGCCTCTCTCAGGAATAAGTGGGCAAAGAAGTCGTCTCTAAGGATGAGCTTAATTGTTTAGCATTTAAACCGGCCATATCTAGCCAGAATTCTCTCACCTCTTTCTGTTCAAACCGGCTGTAACTGACCCTTCATACTGACATTAAGGTATTCTTCTCAAAATAAATATCAAAATCTCGTCGATTCAATATTATGTGAGATAATTATTTAAGGTACAGTGTTGATCACAAAAATACAATAGTAAATGCAGGTAAAATTCCATTATAACGAATACCATTATAACAAATTTTTCAGTATAAAAAAAATTTTTTCAATTCCTGGCCACACGCTCGATGTGTTATGTCGATCTCGTTATAAAGAATTTTTCGTTACAACAAATTTTTTTTTTATACCCTGTGAATTTCGTTATAACGAGATTTCACTGAATAGAGTAATGTAAATAGTAAAGGATTAATCATCATCATTTAACGTCTATCTTCCACGCTAGCATGGGTTTAGACGGGATTGTCCCACTTGAGGCAAGATTGGTCGTCCCGCTCGTATAGGACTGTCTGGCAGGTTTTCTACAGCTGGATGCCCTTCCTAACACCAACCACGTTTAGAGTGTGGACTGGGAGGTTTTTACCGTGTTACCTACACGGCCACATTACAGCGTGGACTGTGTGTTTTTTTTGTCGTGACACCTACACGACCTCATTTATTTAAGACTGGATGTTGTAGTACCAACATAACTTTACAGAGAAAGGGGTGGTGTTGATGGAGGTCTGGGTGGGGGAGTTGGGGTAGTGGGAGGGGGGTGTATATTTGATTAAGAGGTGCCTACTGACTGTAGGTTTCACATCTAAAATATCATAATCATATCAAAACCACTCAAAGATTTTTGTATTTTATTTTGATTTTTATATTGTGCTATGTTTTTATTTTACCTGAACTAATTTATTGCTGTTCCTTGTTAAATTATTAGGACTCCTCAAGAGAACGATATGTTGCATCTAGTTTGGTGCAATTTGTCATCAAGAATGTTTATAATATAAACCGAACAATTTTTCGAAACAATCTTAATCTACTGGATGCTTTGATAGAACATTGGAAAGCTAGAATAGACATACCTTATATGTAAGTTTGTATTATTTCATTATAATTTAATTCATTATAAAATGATATATTTTATCATCATAATCATCATCATCGTTTAATTTAACATCTATCTTCCACGCTAACATGGGTTAGACGGGAATTGTCCCACTTGAGGCAAGATTGATCGGGTGCCCGTGTCTTACTTGTATAGAACTGTATCTGGCAGGTTTTCAATGGCTGGATGCACTGGTACACAGTTTTTTGCTCTTTGTCTGTTAAATATAAATAAAACCATTTCTTAAGCATTTATTTTAGTTGTACTGTGTATTGAAAATACAATCGTTATTTTTTTTTTCCTTTTGCCTCTAGGCTTTTATATGAAATGATGATAAGCAGTGACTCCAGTACTGAAGGCTTGATGGTTGGTGTACAACTTTTAGGTGTACTGCTAAAATGTAATATTTCCCCATATGTAACAACAGCTGTTCCTCGAGAAAAGTAAGTCTTTACTAATATAGACAAATTTTTTTCTCTAAATAGGAAACACATTTTAACTTCACATTTTAGCCTCACAAAATGATATAGGGGCAGGCATGTCAAACTTGCAGCCCTTTACAAGACACCTGCGGCCCACACAAAGGTTTTTACAGTGCGAGCATGTTTTATCTAAATAGGAAACATTTTAACTTCACATTTTAACCTCACAAAATGATATAGGGGCAGGCATGTCAAACTTGCGGCCCTTTACAAGACACCTGCGGCCCACACAAAGGGTTTTACAGCGCGAGCATGTTTTATCTAAATAGGAAACACATTATAACTTCACATTTTAGCCTCACAAAATGATATAGGGGCAGGCATGTCAAACTTGCGGCCCTTTACAAGACACCTGCGGCCCACACAAAGGTTTTTACAGCGCGAGCATGTTATATCTAAATAGGAAACACATTTTAACTTCACATTTTAGCCTCACAAAATGATATAGGGGCAGGCATGTCAAACTTGCGGCCCTTTACAAGACACCTGCGGCCCACACAAAGGGTTTTACAGCGCGAGCATGTTTTATCTAAATAGGAAACACATTATAACTTCATATTTTAGCCTCACAAAATGATACAGGGGCAGGCATGTCAAACTTGCGGCCCTTTACAAGACACCTGCGGCTCACACAAAGGGTTTTACAGCGCGAGCATGTGTTATCTAAATAGGAAACACATTTTAACTTCACATTTTAGCCTCACAAAATGATATAGGGGCAGGCATGTCAAACTTGCGGCCCTTTACAAGACACCTGCGGCCCACACAAAGGGTTTTACCACGCGAGCATGTTTTATCTTCGTAATATAAAATAAAATAAAATAGTTGTAATGTGCGCAATTAGTTGTCATGTGTGGCCCTCAGACAACACATGTGTGACCCATGTGGCCCTCACCCTGCTTTAGGGTTATGTTCTCACATGAGACTGTACTCTATTGCCACAATCTATAAAGTTGAGTAGCAAGAAAGCTTTAAACAGAATTCATCATCATCATCATCATCATCGTTTAACGTCCATTTTCCACGTTAGCATGGGTTAGACGGTTTTGTTCCATTTGATGCAGGAATGGTTGGGAGACCGTGTCTCGCTTGTACAGAAGTGTCTCTGGCAGGTTTTTTACAGCTGGATGCCCTTCCTAACACCAACCACATTTACAGTGTGGACTGGGAGCCTTTTTACCATGTCTCCTACACGGCCACCTTACAGTGTGGACTGTTGTGTCATCAACACAGTGGACAGAACGGAAAAGGGAGGATGGGGTAGGGTGTGGGGTGTACATTGGGTTAAGAGGTGCCTACTGACTGTAGGGTTGTATGCAATGGCAGTTGGGTCTTCTGTACAACTGCATGGCACCAAAGATCTTGATTATTTAAATAATCTCTTCATGAGCACCATATGTTTTTGCTGCACCAGTATTATAGAGCTTATGCTTCATCATACTTTCTTTAGCATTTATTCAATGCATCTAAGAAATTTCCCCCATGTGAAAAATCTGCAATAGACTAGCATCAAATCTGGTGAAGCTATATATATCTGAGGCCAGTTAGCAGCATAAAAATGAATACTCTGAAACATACTCAGCCTCAGCTTACTGAGACAAATGGGTAACATGTAGCTCCCATGTATAATGTTCACTACTAATTTTTACATTTGAAAATCTGAGAAACAAAATGTGTGTATGACACTAATAAATATGGTGGTAGATAAAAATTCCCTCTAATATTTATTTAAAACCTCATCAAATCGGACCTAGAAAACAATGTTTCCATTGGTCTTTCCATTGCTGATACCATCTACCTGTTGCAACTCCTGGCAGAAAGAGCAATGTGAAATAAAGTCTCTTGCTCAAGGACATTATGCATCGCTCAGTCCGAGAAGCAAACTGGCAAGCACTCGATTGCGAATCCAATTTTCTAACCATTAACCCTTTAGCATTTACATTACTTTATATATAGTATTGTATCTTTCATAGTAAAAGCTTTACCTTACATAATTATCTCACATAATATTGAATCTTGAGATTTTGATATTATGTATTTTGAGAACAATACCTTAATATCATTATGAGTGGCCAGTTACAGCCAGTTTGAACAAAAAGATGTGAAAGAATTCTGTCCAAATACGGCTTGTTTAAATGCTAAAGGGTTAAGCCATACACTGTGGGAGAAAGGTAGAGCTTGGGCGAGCTGAGGGAGAAACTGGGTTTAAAAAGAATCTAAGATAGTGTATAGGAGAGAAAGCCAAAACAATGCGTTATGAGGAACGTTAAATTGCCAAGATAACAAAAGAATCTTACCTTTAACCTTTGGTACCTTTACCAAATTTAATAATCGCAAATATATAAATATTTAAAAACCCATTTTCAAGGAAGTAACTCTATGAGAGACTTAAAAAATCGATCAGATTGACTTGCTTGTTTGGAGTGCAGATTTAAGTTAAATGAAATGAAAAGACATTAAATTTTGAACGTGTGCATTGTGAAATGTATGATGTATGCATGTGTGTGCGTGAATGTTTGTATGTGTGTTGTGCATGAATATAAGTTTATGTATTGAAAGATGTATACAAATATGTATAAAATAAAATGGGAAAAATATGTGTGCAATATATATATGTGTGTGTGTGTGTGTCTAAATGTGTTTGCCTAATAAGGACATAGTTTTAATTTGAAAGAAAGAATGAAACTGGCTGTTGGGATGTTGGAATACAGGCTTATAAAATTAGCCATTCTGGTGCACTTCTTTCCATTCAATTAGTGATCCTAGGTTTTAATTGCTTGATTAAGAGGGCTTCCTTCATTCTCAGCATGCCTATACTGCGTTCGGTTGTAACAAGTCTTGGATAAGATTTCTTTGATAGATGAGTTTAGAGATCCCCTTCTAATGTTACTGACTATGTTTTTAAAATCTATAGCATGCAGCAGGAGTAAGCATTAATGTCCGATAGTATGCCATTTTGTATAAAGTGAAGGCCCTTCTACATAAGAAAAATAAATCATATTTTTTCATCTGATATTCATTATATATTTTCCTTTTCTTTTTTCTTTTATTTTTTGTAGATATTTTGGCCAGTTAATTCAAGGTCTTCATCAAAGTAGCAAAATTATTTATGCTGCTACAGCAGAGGTGTTAGGCTTGTCATTAAAATATTTTACTCAGCATAAACTTTCTGAATTTGAGGTTCTCATTGATCAAATTGAAAGTGCAATGAACAAATTAGAACAAAAGCTTGGAATATTCATAGTATGTCTTCATAAAATGCAGTTACACTATCAACCAATTGCCAAGAGGTAGGTTTGAAATTTCTTATTGAAAATACACAGAATATTTATGAGAAAGAGATATAGAAGAAGAATCGATCCCAGTACCAGACTGAGACTTTTTTCTATCGACCACGAAAGGATGATAGGCAAAGTTGACCTCAGTGGGATTTGAACTCAGAGAGCTAGACCGAATAACACAAAGCACTCTATCCGACATTATAACAACTTTGCCAATTCGCCGCCTTATATTACCTACATCTAAATATGTAATCTGTTCCTATCTGTAGAATCCTTGGCACCTCTTAACCAAATATACACCCCACCCCATTACCCCTACTCTATCCTCCCATTTCCACCCACACCATCCTTTCTCTGTAAAGTTATATTGGTATCACAGAACATCCAGTCCACACTGTAAAGTGGTCATGTAGGTGTCATAATAAAAAGCCCCCAGTCTACACTGTAAAGTGGTTGTGTAGGAGACACAGTAAAAAGGCTCTCAGTCCACACTGTAAATGTGGTTGGTGTTAGGAAGGGCATCCAGCCTTAGAAACCCTGCCAGATACAGTTCTATACGAGCGAGACATGGTCACCCGACCAATCTTGCCTCAAGTGGGACAAACCTGTC
Organism: Eledone cirrhosa; assembly: GCA_964016885.1. Classification (NCBI taxonomy): domain Eukaryota; kingdom Metazoa; phylum Mollusca; class Cephalopoda; order Octopoda; family Eledonidae; genus Eledone; species Eledone cirrhosa. The sequence goes on along the minus strand of OZ024752.1, from coordinate 39,377,986 downwards.
TAACCCATGCTAGCGTGGAAGATGGATGTTAAATGATGATGATGATGATGATTTATTTTATTTGAAAGAGTTGTTTTCAACTTTAAACTGCTCATCTCTCAACGTCCTGAACCACACGAAACCACATTAACAAGACATTCCTGAAAAGTAGAAAACAGAACTGTGACTGCATTACTTGAATAATTTATGTCTTTACTCTAAGACAGGGGCATGCAACAGGTGGCCCGCGGGCCACAATCCGGCCTGCCAGACCAGTCAGAGTGGCCTGCAATGACCGTTATTAATTTTTACCTTGTAGGCTTATTTAGAAGTTTTTTCATAACCGTAATGCAATTTTCCATTAGTTGACTTATACTAAAGGGCTTCACTGATAGGTTATGTGTTATAATTTCCCAGTTGACTTATACTAAAGGGCTTCACTGATAGGTTATGTGTTATAATTTCCCAGTTGACTTATACTAAAGGGCTTCACTGATAGGTTATGTGTTATAATTTCCCAGTTGACTTATACTAAAGGGCTTCACTGATAGGTTATGTGTTATAATTTCCTAGTTGACTTATACTAAAGGGCTTCACTGATAGGTTATGTGTTATAATTTCCCAGTTGACTTATACTAAAGGGCTTCACTGATAGGTTATGTGTTATAATTTCCCAGTTGACTTATACTAAAGGGCTTCACTGATAGGTTATGTGTTATAATTTCCTAGTTGACTTATACTAAAGGGCTTCACTGATAGGTTATGTGTTATAATTTCCCAGTTGACTTATACTAAAGGGCTTCACTGATAGGTTATGTGTTATAATTTCGCAGTTGACTTATACTAAAGGGCTTCACTGATAGGTTATGTGTTATAATTTCCCAGTTGACCTATACTAAAGGGCTTCACTGATAGGTTATGTGTTATAATTTCCCAGTTGACTTATACTAAAGGGCTTCACTGATAGGTTATGTGTTATAATTTCCCAGTTGACTTATACTAAAGGGCTTCACTGATAGGTTATGTGTTATAATTTCCCAGTTGACTTATACTAAAGGGCTTCACTGATAGGTTATGTGTTATAATTTCCCAGTTGACCTATACTAAAGGGCTTCACTGATAGGTTATGTGTTATAATTTCCCAGTTGACTTATACTAAAGGGCTTCACTGATAGGTTATGTGTTATAATTTCCCAGTTGACTTATACTAAAGGGCTTCACTGATAGGTTATGTGTTATAATTTCCCAGTTGACTTATACTAAAGGGCTTCACTGATAGGTTATGTGTTATAATTTCCCAGTTGACCTATACTAAAGGGCTTCACTGATAGGTTATGTGTTATAATTTCCCAGTTGACTTATACTAAAGGGCTTCACTGATAGGTTATGTGTTATAATTTCCCAGTTGACTTATACTAAAGGGCTTCACTGATAGGTTATGTGTTATAATTTCCCAGTTGACCTATACTAAAGGGCTTCACTGATAGGTTATGTGTTATAATTTCCCAGTTGACCTATACTAAAGGGCTTCACTAATAGGTTATGTGTTATAATTTCCCAGTTGACTTATACTAAAGGGCTTCACTGATAGGTTATGTGTTATAATTTCCCAGTTGACCTATACTAAAGGGCTTCACTAATAGGTTATGTGTTATAATTTCCCAGTTGACTTATACTAAAGGGCTTCACTGATAGGTTATGTGTTATAATTTCCCAGTTGACTTATACTAAAGGGCTTCACTGATAGGTTATGTGTTATAATTTCCCAGTTGACTTATACTAAAGGGCTTCACTGATAGGTTATGTGTTATAATTTCCCAGTTGACTTATACTAAAGGGATTCACTGATAGGGTTATGTGCGTTATAATTTCCCAGTTGACCTATACTAAAGGGCTTCACTGATAGGGTTATGTGCGTTATAATTTCCCAGTTGACTTATACTAAAGGGCTTCACTGATAGGGTTATGTGCGTTATAATTTCCCAGTTCCATATTATGGAAATAAGTTGTGGTGAATCTTTGGAATAGTGCTTAATAAATATTAATGGCCCTAATAGTTGTTCCAATGTTCAAAAGTAGCCCGTCAATGGAATATTTTGCACACCTCTGTTCTAAGACTACAAATTTTCATAACAATCTATCTGCTAGTAAAAATATTACAAATATTTGTATCAACAAACCTGTTTATTTTTTTTTTTTAATATTGAATGAACTTTACCAGGGTGTTTTTTTTAAGGCGGATGACTATTTTAAGGGTCATGTGAAATGTATGATGTAACTTGAAACAGATATCAATGAAGATTCAGGACAATCATCATCATCATCATCATACATCCACTAAGTATGGCTACTGACCTCCCAGACAGGCCAAGGGGTCTATATCCTGTTTACATATGGTCATATCAATGCAGAGGAGAAGCTGACATGACTTTTGATACAAACTAAAGAGTCCTCCTGACCTTTTGTTTGGCAAGCTTTCTACTGCTAGATCCCTTTCCTAACACCAACCACTTTACAGCGTGTACTGGGTGCTTTTATTGAGTAGATTATCACCACTAACGTAGGGAAATATTTATTTCAAGAATGGATATATTTTATTTCATAATTAATTTCCATTATTATCATTTCTAGATGGATTGGCAGTATCGGTAGAGAGTCGGACACCATGCTTTGAAGCATAGAGTTACGTCCCTTTATGATCAGAGTTCAAATCCCGCCGAGGTTAACTTTGCCTCTAATCCTTACGGGGTCGATAAAATAAAGTACCAGTAATGTATTGGGTAATTGCTGGTCTTGTGCCTAAAATAGAAACAATTATTATCATTTCTAGATATTTATCAAAGCTACTGTACTACTTACCTAAACTCCATGGAGACTTCCAATTATTTTGTCTGGAAATACTGAATGGAAATATCGATAATGTTGAAGATGCATTCAAAGAGTTAAAGAGCAAGAATTTCCTCACTTTCTTTGCCCACATGTAAGTATATTCATTCTTTGTCCACATGTAAACATATTCATTCTCAAACACTCTTTCCAGTGGGTCCTCTCAAAAGCAACATTTCCAATTGAATCAATATTTACACTATCAAATAAATACTACTTTATGAGGGTTAACAGAAAAGTTCATAGGCTGTCCAAGATACTCTCTTGGAGTAACCCAAATGAGGTTTATTTTTCAGCATAGTCCCCGGGAAGATACAATGCAGTTATTAATAAGAGCTAAAATTATATATATATATATATATAAGGATTAGAATACTGGAGCGTGTTGGAGTCAAACACCCTCTTCGTATTATAGAAATGACAGTAAAAGGTATAGCTCAATGCAGTTAAACAGAGCCAAAAAATTAAGAGAGTAAAACAAAGAATCCTTTAATACATCAAAAGTTTTTATTAGCCGACAATGTTTCATCCTATTAAGGACTCATCAGGGCAATCAAAACAACAAGAGGTAATATCGGCAGATACAAGCCGGAAACTCTGAAGAATATGGAGTGTACATACACTAATGTCTTACAAAAATATATGATAATAAAAATGAAAATAAAAATAAAAATAATAAAAATATATAATAAGAATAACTAAGGATGTAGATAACATTAAGAACCATATTACAAATATAGTCCAAAGCAACTAACCTAAATCTAAACAAATTTGGTTATATAGAGCAGGAATTATATATAACACAATATAATACATTATAATAATAATATACTTTTACCAACATTAAAATTACAAATTAAAAATCAAAAGGTACAATATATACATGTATATATGTGCGCACACACACACACACACACACACATATATAACAACACACACATCTATGTTCCACTACACAAAATTAAGCCCTATTAGAAGTTTGAATATAAAAATAAGCATGATAAGAGTGAAAATAATACTAATACATCTACCCAATATACATGAGGCAATAATATGATATAATTACAAGAAACACATATAACAAATAATAAACATTGTCGGCTAATAAAAACTTTTGATGTATTAAAGGATTCTTTGTTTTACTCTCTTAATATATATATATATATATATATATATATATTTATTAAAATAACATTAAAGTTTAAGCAAAGAATCGCTGCTATATATGTATATATATATATATACACACACACACAGACACACAGAGTGGAAAAGAGAGAGAGGTACTATATATATATATATATATATATATTATAAGAGCAGATTAAAGTTTAAGCAAAGAATCACTGCTTTCACCCTTAATGGGTTTTTATATATATATATATATAATCCTTATGGACCCACTTCAGATTTTAGTCTTCACATTTATTATTATTACTATATATATATATATAGGCGGTGGATTGGCAGTATCGGTAGAGGGTCGGACGCCATGCTTTCCAGCGTAGTTACGTCCCTTTACGATCTGAGTTCAAATCCCGCCGAGGTTGACTTTGCCTTTCATCCTTACGGGGTCGATAAAATAAAGTACCAGTAATGCACTGGGTAATTGCTGGCCTTGTGCCTAAAGTAGAAACAATTACTATATATATATATATAAAGGTTATAAATATTTTTTTCCACCCTCACATGTACCATTGTCACCTGTATAAATTAAAGAATGAATCTAAGTTGTTAACCTTGGTTTTTCTTTATTACACACGCACACATGCACACACATGCACACGCGCGCGCACACACACGCACGCACACGCGCGCGCGCGCACACACACACACACACATATATCAATAAGTTATTGTTTGTGTCTTTTGCTTTATTCGTTTTTTAACAGAAATAAAAACGTTCGGCTAACTTCTTTGAATATTGTGAAATCTTTGCTTGCTAAACTAAAACCAAAGGAGTTATCAGAAATACTTTTTAGTATTGATCATCATCGAGAAGAGCCCTTGGTAGCATGCCGTAAGGTATTATATGATATTCTCATGTGGATATATGACAACTATAGGTAAGGTTTTCAAAACACCTTTTTTCCCCTTCCTTTCTGTTGTCTTCAAATAGATGAATATGTTAGTTAATTTACAGAGATTAACATATATTCTTGAATATAAGCCAAGGAATATTTGACCAAAAAAAATCAATGGTAAGATGTGTCGGAGGGTCACCTTATATTCGAGTATATACATTCACCATCATCATCATCATCATCATCATCATCACCGTTTTACGTCCATTTTTCCATGCTAGCATGGGTTAGACAGATTGTCCTGTTGTGGGCAATGCCAGGTTGGGTGACCATGTCTTACTCATACAGAACTGATTTTGGCTTGTTTTCTACAGCTGGATGCCCTTCCTAACACCAACCTCATTTACAGTGAGTGTTGGGTGCTTTTTTGCCATGGCACCTCCTTGTTGTGATACCTACATGACCACTTTACAGTGAGTACTGGGTGCTTTTTGTTGTGACACCTACACAACCACTTTACAGTGAGTACTGGGTGCTTTTTGTCATGACACCTACACGACCACTTTACAGTGAGAACTGGGTGCTTTTTGTCGTGACACCTACACGACCACTTTACAGTGAGAACTGGGTGCTTTTTGTCGTGACACCTACACGACCACTTTACAGTGAGTACTGGGTGCTTTTTGTCGTGACACTTACACGACCACTTTACAGTGAGAACTGGGTGCTTTTTGTTGTGACACCTACACGACCACTTTACAGTGAGTACTGGGTGCTTTTTATCGTGACACCTACACGACCACTTTACAGTGAGAACTGGGTGCTTTTTGTTGTGACACCTACACGACCACTTTACAGTGAGTACTGGGTGCTTTTTATCGTGACACCTACACGACCACTTTACAGTGAGTACTGGGTGCTTTTTGTCGTGACCCCTACACGACCACTGAAACATTAAGACTTTTTTTCCTCCTATATCAAGCATTAAACTAATCTATATCTTTGTACTCTATTGTTCCGCCATATTGTTTTTTCCTTGACTTTTGCATACATGTGTATTCTTTACTTCACAAATTACACATTTAAACAAAAACCTCATTTTCAGAACTGAGACATCAGAAGAAAGTGGTTCTATAATGTCTTGTACACAGGAATTATTATTGAAAGGTTTAGAAGATAAAGATTATTCATGCCGGTAAGTTGTTATCTTTATTATCAAGGGGTGGTAGATTGGCAGTATCAGTAGGGCGTTGGACAACAGGCTTTGTGGTACCAAAACAACCACTTTACAGTGTGAACTGGGCTCTTTTTCTCATGACACCTATATGACCATTTTATAGTGTGGACTTATGGACTTAGCACTTTTTGTCATGTCACCAACACAAATATTTTACAGTGTGGACTGGGCACTTTTTGTCATGGCACCAAAATGACGACTTTATTATTTATTATGGTCTGTGTTGAAGGCGCATGGCTTAGTGGTTAGAGCATTGGGCTTGTAATCGAAAGGTTGTGAGTTCAATTCTCAAACAAGGCGATGTGTTGTTTCCTTGAGCAAGACACTTTATTTCACATTGCTCCAGTTTACTCAGCTGTAGAAATGAGATGATAGGGACTAGGGTCCTTATCATTCCACTGAAAAGTGGTCATGGAGGTGCCATGGCAAAAAAGCACCCAACACTCACTGTAAATGAGGTTGGTGTTAGGAAGGGCATCCAGCTGTAGAAATCAAGCCAGAATCAGTTCCTGTATGAGCAAGACAAGGTCAGCCGACCGGACACTGCCCACAACAGGACAACCTGTCTAACCCATGCTAGCGTCGTGGAAGAACGGATGTAACAACGGTGATGATGATGTGTTGTAGATGCCACTTGAAGTTTATATGTTAGTCCAAGGTTCATGACATCACAACATTTCCCATGATAATGCAGAGTTGGCTGTCAGCAGATGTAAGCCCCATGAGGCGGAGTAGCTGTTCTAGCATGTCTTCCACACTGTCCTCTGGGTTAATGTCTTTTCTACCCCCACCCCCCTCAGGGCCTCAAAGCAGACAACATATTAGGGTAAGAGTAGGGCAGCTGTCTTCAAACACTGATGTTGTCTACAGGAAACCACTAACACAGAGACGCATACAATGTTGAAGCATAAACTTAATAATTGTTTCTACGTTAGGCACAAGGCCAGCAATTATCCCAGTGCATTACTGGTACTTTATTTTATCGACCCCGTAAGGATGAAAGGCAAAGTTAACCTCGGCGGGAGTTGAACTCAGATCATAAAGGGACGTAACTATGCTGGAAAGCATGGCGTCCGACCCTCTACCGATACTGCCAATCCACCGCCCTAAACTTACTAATTGTTTCTACGTTAGGCACAAGGCCGGCAATTACCCAGTGCATTACTGGTACTTTATTTTATCGACCCCGTAAGGATGAAAGGCAAAGTTAACCTCGGCGGGAGTTGAACTCAGATCATAAAGGGACGTAACTATGCTGGAAAGCATGGCGTCCAACCCTCTACCGATACTGCCAATCCACCACCCTAAACTTAATAATATATTAGCTTAGGATTTGGCAAGACAATTCCTCCCGAAGTATTCGTTTGATCAGAAACCTTATTAACTCGTTTTGCCAAGAACTTTTACTAAAGCAAAAGAAGATTTTGTTTTTTTTTAATCAAATATGAAAAATTGATGAGGGAAAAAAAAAAATTAATGACTAGAAATAATTTATTACATGACACAATAAATAAGTTTTAAAAAAATTGGCTGTGGCTAATATAATAAACTAAATATAGCTTGTAAGATAGAAGTTAAATTGTTTCAATGTAGACTGCTGTGAATTGAATCCCCTTTTCATCAAATGGGGAGAAGTCACTTTGATTATAAAAATGAAATAAAAACTTGGTCTATGTAGACCCATCCAACCCTTGCTAGCAGGGAAAGTGGATGTTAAACAATGATGATGATGATGATGATGATGATGATGGTGACAACAACCATTATCATTATAATCATATCATTATAATCATATTTCGGTGGATTGGCAGTATCGGTAGAGGGTCGGACGCCATGTTTTGCAGCACAGTTACGTCCCTTTACGATCTGAGTTCAAATCCCGCCGAGGTTAACTTTGCCTTTCATCCTTACGGGGTCGATAAAATAAAGTACCAGTAATGCACTGGGTAATTGCTGGCCTTGTGCCTAAAGTAGAAACAATTATAATCATATTTCTTTGTTGGCCCTTGTGGCCAATAAAGAAACAATTTAATCATATTTCTAATATATTTCTATTTCTAAATTTTTTTTTTTTTTTTTGTATTGATAGAGTTTTTGTGCATAATTTTTGGAGTAGCAGAACTCAGTTGCCAGAATCTACAGTTGACCGTTTGGCTGCAATGCTTCAGACAATGTATTCTCCAAGAACAGAACATCAGTTCCTATACTATTCCAACAGTTTACTTTTGGAAATGACAAGCAAAAGTCCAGACTATAACCGAGAAATATTTAAATCTCCCCTTGCAGAGTGTAAATTTAAGGTAATTTAATATTTAAACATCTTTAAATAACTTTTCAAAGAAATTAGGCAAATTGTTGAAAATGTTTTAATGCATTTGTTTTGAGAAACAAATAAATTTTCGATCATTACAATATTTTTTTTTTCTTACCTGTAATGTAAAGTAATTAATTTGAAATTGTTTTCTTACCTGTAATGCAAAGTAATTAATTTGAAATTATGTTTTCACATAGATTACCTTATCTATTATTACATAAACCAAGACAGGACTGAATCACTGGCTACTGATCTCCCAGACAAGCCAGAGATCTGTCTACCGAATAGGGAGGTTGTCATGTCTTTCACACAACTTTGTTTGGCAAGCTTTCTATGACTGGATGCCCTTCTTATCACCAACCACTTTACAGCATGTACTTGGTGCAGTTATCTGTAGATCACCAAATACTAGAGAGGCTATTTTCATGATAAACACACCTAGTATACACTGTAAAGTGGTTAAGATAAATTTCTTCTTGTGTCACAGGCACTCATGTCCCTGTAATATTAAGTATTAAGTATTTTGAGTATAAAGGTTTTTCTGGATAGAATACCAATCTATTACCTCTAGTGTATCAATCTGTGCATGTTATTAATCAATACAAGAGAAATATGGCAACCATTTACCTTTTAGGTTTACTTTGAAATTAAGGTTAATCTTCTTTTTGTCATATGATATATACACAACGGTTAGAGAGACAGATGTAGATTGGTGAGCCAGACTAAGGTATCATTTGTAGTTTTATAGGTTGCCTTCAAGCCTTTGAGAAACCGTTGGGGAGGGGGGGGGCAATCATGAACAACATGCAGCACTGTAGTTGTAGTAGTAGTTGAAGTAGTTTTCTTGTCTATGACATATACACAATGGTTAGAGAGACAGATCGAGATTGGTGAGCCTGACTAAGGCTTCATTTGTTGTATTATAGATTGACTTGGGGTGTAATCCCAAACAACATACAGCACTGTCTGGGTTCAGGGTCCCCACAGTCACATACTGGGCTGGCTATCTTTCATTTTCCATCGATGGAGATGATGGGCTGTCCTAGCCTGTGTTGTGCGGATCTGATTAAGGGACACCCATTGCTTTCTAGGAAGGTCAAAGCCAGCTGGTTTAGATGTAGGGCTCTGGACAAGGTCTTGATTGGCAAATTTGGACACATTTCATGATCTTTGCCACTCTTCCTTCAGATCAAAGTTATTATCTTGAAGGGTCTTTGTTGATTCCTAGATTTGATATATGTACAACTTGTAGAATTAAGATGAATTTTATTTATTTATTGTAACATCAGGAGTATAAAGTAAAGTCATCTTGGCAGAATAGACATTCTAGAATGACACCATTGCTTTTTGATGTTTTGTCCTCATCCTACACGGAGTTGAATGACAGTAATACAGGGAGTATGGTAACAGATGATCTTAGGGCTACATATGATGGCAATCAGCAGTTTACACCAACTCAAGGTAATGTATAGCTTCTTTATGATTTCAGTTGGTTTTGTTTGGGTTTTTTAACATCTTTTTAATTTCTCTTCTAATTAAATGAACTTTACTATACTCATTCCTGACTCTATCTTATCTTACTTCAGAATCTCTCATGTTAATTAATCCTTCTCATCTAGAACTACATACAACTGGATGTCAGTTCATATGCACACTTACTTTTATTGAGTACGATATTAAACTACATCCAGTGGCAAGGCTCCAGTTCAGGAGTTCAGGAGCTGTAGGGAATGTGGAGTTACCCTTAGTAATTACCTTATTCGAGTGGTGCCAGTAAGGTATTATCAGCCATTGAAAAGAACCATGGAGAGTGTATTTAACAGCATTAGGGTTAGAGCCCCTAACTACAGTCAAGGAGCAGTCTGGTGCTTATGACTCTGCTGGCTTAGAGCCATAGAGAGGGCCAGTGGATGATGGATCAGCTGTCTCTGAGACAAATATAAAAAGATGCAGTTTTGTCCTGCAGAAGAGCCATTAAAATGGGCACTCTGAATGTGAGGACTGATCGGATGCTAGAGAAGAAAGAGGAGTTGAGTCATCTGTTTGAGGAGCGTGGTATGCAGATACTTGCGATCCAAGAACACACGATCCTAAATAATGAGATTGATGATTGGGAAGAGGAGCCAGCTCATCACCACATTGGCAGTGAGGAACACGACGAATGCTGCAGTAGGAGGAGTGGGTTTTGTTTTCAGTGCAAAAACCTTAGATATGGACAGTTGATTTAGTTATTATAGTCTAAAGTCTGTCTCTTTTGATTGGTTAATACAAAGTAACCTCTCTTATGTTTACATACCTCTTTTGATTGACTAATATAAAGTAACCTCTCTTATATCTGCATGTCTTTTGATTGGCTAACACAAAGTAACCTCCCTTATATTTACACGTCTTTTGATTGGGTAACACAAAGTAACCTCCCTTATATTTACATGTCTTTTGATTGGGTAACACAAAGTAACCTCCCTTATATTTACATGTCTTTTGATTGGGTAACACAAAGTAACCTCCCTTATATTTACATGTCTTTTGATTGGCTAACACAAAGTAACCTCCCTTATATCTACATGGCTTTTGATTGGCTAACACAAAGTAACTTCCCTTATATCTACATGTCTTTTGATTGGCTAACACAAAGTAACTTCTCTTATATTTACGTGTCTTTTGATTGGCTAACACAAAGTAACTTCTCTTATATTTACATGTCTTTTGATTGGCTAATACAAAGTAACTTCTCTTTTGATAGATGTCCCTTTTGATTGGCTCATACAAAGTAACTTCTCTTATATTTACATGTCTCTTTTGATTGGCTAATACAAAGTAACCTCTCTTTTGATAGATGTCCCTTTTGATTGGCTAACACAAAGTAGCCTCCCCTTTTCCATGGAGTCAGACATTTTGGAATCCAGTGTGTCGAGCTCTTTATTTACTGTGCCCAGTAAAAAGAAACCAGTTTCACAAGTTTATCGTACTAGGAAGAAAGCAGGTCCAGATTTTGGACTGAAAAATCTTAGTGCCATCAAAGATAGCCAAGAGGAACTTTTGAAAGAAGATAGCCAGAGTACTGGTAAGTTTTATGTGTTTGTTTCATTTCATTATTACGGTCTGAGTTCAAATCCCGTCGAGGTTAACTTTGCCTTTCATCCTTACGGGGTCGATAAAATAAAGTACCAGTAATGTACTGGGTAATTGCTGGCCTTGTGCCAAAAGTAGAAATAATTATTATTCATAGGATGCTGGATTGGCAGTATTGGTAGAGCATCGGACACCATTCTTTGCAGCATAGAGTTACAGCCCTTTACGGTCTGAGTTCAAATCCCAGCAAGGTTAGCTTTGCCTTTCATCCTCATGAGGTCGATAAAATAAAGTACCAGTAAGCACTGCGGTTGATTTTATCGATTTTCCTCTCTCCCCAAATTGCTGACCTTGTGCCTATACTAGAAATCATTTTTATTCATACTAGTACATGACCCAATGCTTTTCAAATGGAATAAGTAATATTCTGTTCGATTGTGTTTCTTCATATATATATATGATTTTAAACTACCTGATTCCACCACAAATCAGTTTATTTTAATCTTCTGGAGGCTCTGGGTGCATTAAGTCGGCAATAGAATAATCTCCTCTTTATTCATAATTAGGTGTCAAGGGAAGCAACTCATATAAATTTCTAGCATGCTGAAGATTAAAGTATTTATATTTATCTAAATATTTTCCATTATAACTTTATCTAAGAACCTTTGCTAAGTTATGTTGCAAACAGCAGCTTAATAATGCATCAACTAGTTATATTACTGAAGTTTTCAAAATTCTTGATTATTTTCAAAAGTATTTGAAAATGACAGACATTGATTTTCATTAGCATTACCATATTTTTAATGAAAGACACTGTTTGTGTTTGGAACATAACTTAACAAAGGTTATTACATAAAATTATGTTGAACGGTTTTTAGATAAAGTGTTTATATTTATCTAAAAACCTTATAGTAATGAAGAAGTTAAATTCTTATTCTTAGTTTGACATTTATTCCATGAACACACAAATATCTCCTTTCTCTTTTTTTTTTTTTCTATTTTCAAGGAAATAAATCTAGAAAATTTGCTCATCTCAGAAAACGAATATTAAAAGATTCAGAAGCTAAAACACTATATTTTGCCAAACAACAAATTATGAAAAAGGAGACTGAATTCGTAAGTATATATATGTGTGTGTATGTGTGTGTGTGACGAGGGTTGGCTGAAAGTTTGTAGGCTGACCAAGATACTCTCATGGAATGACCAAATGAGGTTTATTTTTCAATATAGTCCCCGGAGAAACAATGCAGTTATTAGTAAGAAGAGCTGAAATTAATGCATGCAAGATTTCACAGCTCTAGCATCAACCCTTGATAGTCTGACCAAAATACTCTTATGGAATGACCGTCACACACACACATACTCATACACTCACACACACATTCACAGATACACACGCGCACATTCACACCCACTCTCACACACACCATCTTTTTTATTATGGTAGAATGTGATTTGAATGAGAGTTGGATGGTTTTTCTAGCAGGTTGAATGACCATATAAGGACACTATTTCCCTGCTTAAGGAAATTTATTGAAAAACAATACAACAAAAAAAAAATAAATGTATAAGATGCCAACCATTATAAACACTTCCAACAATCGAGGAAAGTGCTTACCAATGTATCCGAACACGGAAGAGCCGAACTCCCACCATCATCGCTCCCATCTCTCTGTATGGTGAGCATATGGGGTCCCACGTGCTGGCCTCCCCACAGCCCCGGTGGACAGAATGGAGAAGGCGTTTTCCCGGAGGATTGCAAGGGAGATGGGAGGCTCACATCTGTGGCTGGCCATGTCATCAGCTTTAGAAATGTATGCTGTTAACACCTACATTAACCTTTGACTGTTTTTATCTTCAGAACGTTTTCTTAAAATTTAAATACCTCATTAAAATTTAATACCTCATTAAAATTTAAATACCTCATTAAAATTTAAATACCTCATTAAAATTTAAATACTTCATTAAAATTTAATACCTCATTAAAATTTAAATACTCATTAAAATTTAAATACCTCATTAAAATGTAAATACCTCATTAAAATTTAAATACCTCATTAAAATTTAAATACCTCATTAAAATTTAATACCTCATTAAAATTTAAATACCTCATTAAAATGTAAATACCTCATTAAAATTTAAATACCTCATTAAAATTTAAATACCTCATTAAAATTTAAATACCTCATTAAAATGTAAATACCTCATTAAAATTTAATACCTCATTAAAATTTAAATACCTCATTAAAATTTAATACCTCATTAAAATTTAAATACCTCAATAAAATTTAAATACCTCATTAAAATTTAATACCTCATTAAAATTTAAATACCTCATTAAAATTTAATACCTCATTAAAATTTAAATACCTCATTAAAATTGATTTTTTATTACAGAAACTTTTACATGATCAGAAGTCAAAACTTGAAGATAAAGTAACTTTGTACAGGAAATACCGAACTGGAGAACTCCCTGATATTCAAATAAAATATTCCTGCCTAATATCAACATTACAAGCAGTAGCACAGGTATATAGGTTGCTTTGATATATATTTATAGATAGAAACTATAATATAATATATAATTATGCTGATGATGACGATGATGATGATGATACAGTTAAAAAAATAATCATATTTACATGAAACAAAAATAAAGAAAGGGAAAGAAGAAAAAGTAAAAAGAGAATTAAATAATGGTTTCTGATTTAGGCACAAGGCCAGCAATTTGAAGGGGGGAGCAAGACACTTTATTTCACATTGCTCCAGTTTACTGAGCTGTAGAAATGAGATGATAGGGACTGGAGTCCCTATCATTCCACTGCAAAATGGTCATAGAGGTGCCACGGCAAAAAAGCACCCAGCCCACACTGTAAAGTGGACGTGTAGGCACCACGTAAAAAAAAGCACCCAGCACTCACTGTAAATGAGGTTGGTGTTAGGAAGGGCATGCATCCAGCTGTAGAAATCAAGCCAGAATCAGTTCCCGTCCCACCCTTGCAAGCAGGGAAAAGCGGACGCAAAATGATGATGATGATTATACCAATGGATTTTATGACATTGAGAGATTTTGGTATACTGAATAAATATATTACATGCTTGTAAAAAAAATATTTAAAAAATTATCATGTGTTTTTCGCAACATTCTTTTCTATTTCCAGCGAGATAGTACTGTGGCCAGGCTTCTCTTTAATTCCTTGTTCAAAGGAATACTTGCCAATGCAAAAGATTTGAATATAAATGAAGAGGACATGGAAGAAAGAATTGTATCTATACAGAACAGTATTGAAATTATGTTGAAAGCTTCAGAACAACATTTCCCTCCATTTATTAGCTGCATGCTGGTGAGTTATTTGTTAAAAAGTTATAATCGTTTCTACTTTAGGCACAAGGCCAGCAATTACCCAGTATCTTACTGGTACTTTATTTTATCGACCCCGTAAGGATGAAAGGCAAAGTTAACCTCGGCGGGATTTGAACTCAGACTGCAAAGGCACGTAACTATGCTAGAAAGCATGGCGTCCAACCCTCTACCGATACTGTCAATTCACAATGGTTTTTTTATATAGGGACAAGGCCAGCAATTTTGGGGGAGGGGAAAGTCGATTAAATCGACCCCAGTGCGTGACTGGTACTTTATTTTATCGACCATATAAGGATGAAAGGCAAAGTTAACCTCGGCGAGATTTGAACTCAGATCATAAAAGTCCAAAACATGGTCTCTGGCCCTCTACCGATACTGCTAATCCACCGCCCTAGTTAAAAAGTTATAATGCCCTGTCACTCTATTGTGTTCCAGTAAACAGGTTGAAACCATGGTTGGGACCATGCTGGAGCACCACCATTTAAAGTTGAATATTTTGTAAATTTAATACTAGAGAAAGTTATAAGTCTTAAAATGGACTATTGTCTCAGATCTCAGATGTTCATCATCAAAACCAACGAAGGATTCTTCTTCATCTTCGTCTCCTACTTCGTTTTCTTCTTTGTCTTCTTCTTATTGATGCCCTCATTAACTTTTTCAGGTTTCACCTGAAAAGGAAAATCAGGGTGGAGAAGGAAGTGATTGTATATATTATAATATAATATATATATTATAGTATATATATATATATATTATAGTGTATATAATATAGTATATATATATATTATAGTGTATATATTATAGTATATATATATATATTATAGTATATATATATATTATAGTGTATATGTTATAGTATATATATATATATATTATAGTGTATATATTATAGTATATATATATATTATAGTGTATATATTATAGTTTATATATATATTATAGTGTATATATTATAGTATATATATATATATTATAGTGTATATATTATAGTGTATATATTATAGTATATATATATATATTATAGTGTATATATTATAGTATATATATATATTATAGTATATATATATTATAGTGTATATATTATAGTATATATATATATTATAGTATATATATATATTATAGTGTATATATTATAGTATATATATATATTATAGTGTATATATTATAGTATATATATATATTATAGTGTATATATTATAGTATATATATATATATTATAGTGTATATATTATAGTATATATATATATTATAGTGTATATATTATAGTATATATATATATTATAGTATATATATATATTATAGTATATATATTATAGTATATATATATATTATAGTGTATATATTATAGTATATATATATATATTATAGTGTATATATTATAGTATATATATATATTATAGTATATATATATATTATAGTGTATATATTATAGTATATATATATATTATAGTATATATATATATTATAGTGTATATATTATAGTATATATATATATTATAGTGTATATATTATAGTATATATATTATAGTATATATATATATTATAGTATATATATTATAGTATGTATATATATTATAGTATATATATATATATTATAGTATATATATATATTATAGAGTATATATATATATTATAGAGTATATATATATTATAGTGTATATATTATAGTATATATATATATTATAGTATATATATATATTATAGTGTATATATTATAGTATATATATATATTATAGTATATATATATTATAGTGTATATATTATAGTATATATATATATTGTAGTATATATATATATTATAGTGTATATATTGTAGTATATATATATATTATAGTGTATATATTATAGTATATATATATATTATAGTGTATATATTATAGTATATATATATATATTATAGTGTATATATTATAGTATATATATATATTATAGTATATATATATATTATAGTGTATATATTATAGTATATATATATATTATAGTATATATATATATTATAGTGTATATATTATAGTATATATATATATTATAGTATATATATATATTATAGTGTATATATTATAGTATATATATTATAGTATATATATATATTATAGTATATATATTATAGTATGTATATATATTATAGTATATATATATATATTATAGTATATATATATATTATAGAGTATATATATATATTATAGAGAATATATATATTATAGTGTATATATTATAGTATATATATATATTATAATATATATATTATAGTATATATATATATTATAGTGTATATATTATAGTATATATATATATTATAGTGTATATATTATAGTATATATATTATAGTATATATATATATTATAGTATATATATATATTATAGTATATATATATATATTATAGAGTATATATATATATTATAGAGTATATATATATTATAGTGTATATATTATAGTATATATATATATTATAGTATATATATATATTATAGTGTATATATTATAGTATATATATATATTATAGTGTATATATTATAGTATATATATTATAGTATATATATATATTATAGTATATATATATATATTATAGTATATATATATATTATAGAGTATATATATATATTATAGAGTATATATATATTATAGTGTATATATTATAGTATATATATATATTATAGTATATATATATTATAGTATATATATATATTATAGTGTATATATTATAGTATATATATATATATTATAGTGTATATATTATAGTATATATATTATAGTATATATATATATTATAGTATATATATATATATTATAGTATATATATATATATTATAGAGTATATATATATTATAGAGTATATATATATTATAGTGTATATATTATAGTGTATATATTATAGTATATATATATATTATAGTGTATATATATATTATAGTATATATATATATTATAGTATATATATATATTATAGTATATATATATTTTATAGTGTATATTATAGTATATATATATATTATAGTATATATATATATTATAGTGTATATATTATAGTATATATATATATTATAGTATATATATATATTATAGTATATATATTATAGTATATATATATTATAGTATATATATATATATTATAGTATATATATATATATTATAGTATATATATATATTATAGAGTATATATATATATTATAGAGTATATATATATTATAGTGTATATATTATAGTATATATATATATTATAGTATATATATATATTATAGTATATATATATTATAGTGTATATTATAGTGTATATATTATAGTATATATATTATAGTATATATATATATTATAGTATATATATATATTATAGTATATATATATATATTATAGTATATATATATATTATAGAGTATATATATATATTATAGAGTATATATATATTATAGTGTATATATTATAGTGTATATATTATAGTATATATATATATTATAGTGTATATATTATAGAATATATTATAGTGTATATATTATAGTGTATATATTATAGTATATATATATATTATAGTATATATATATATTATAGAGTATATATATATATTATAGAGTATATATATATATATTATAGAGTATATATATATTATAGTGTATATATATATATATTATAGAGTATATATATATATTATAGAGTATATATATATTATAGAGTATATATATATTATAGAGTATATATATATATTATAGAGTATATATATATTATAGTGTATATATATATATATTATAGAGTATATATATATATTATAGAGTATATATATATTATAGAGTATATATATATATATTATAGAGTATATATATATATTATAGAGTATATATATATTATAGAGTATATATATATATTATAGAGTATATATATATTATAGAGTATATATATATATATTATAGAGTATATATATATATTATAGAGTATATATATATTATAGTGTATATATATATATATATTATAGAGTATATATCATCATCATCATCATCATCATCATCATTTTACGTCCGCTTTTCCCTGCTTGCAAGGGTGGGACGGGTCTTATTCAGCACAGCATCTCTCCACTCGTCACGGTCCCTCGTCATCTCCACCGTGAGCTTCAATGATCTGAGGTCTGTTCTCACCACCTCCGCCCATGTTTTTCGTGGTCTACCTCTACCACGTCTTCCTTCAACTGGCATTTCCTGGCACTTCTTCACCCATCGGTCATCCTCCATGCGCATCACATGTCCATACCACCTCAGTCTCCTCTCCCGTACACTACATTCTATCCCTCTCAGACACAGTTTCTCTCTCAACTCATTTATGCTGGGTCGTTCACGCACATTTACACTGCACATCCAACGGAGCATGCTTGCCTCATTTCTCTCCAGCCGTCGCATATCTTCTGCGGTAGCTGCCCATGTCTCACTACCATGCAGCATCGCGCTCCTCACACAGGCATCATACAACCGGCCTTTCGTACGCAGGGAGAAACCCTTCTTCGTCAACAGAGGAAGCAGCTCCCTAAACTTCTTCCAACCCGTCCTTATTCTAGATACTATGGCCTCGGAACACCCTCCTCCCATGCTAATCTGATCTCCTAGGTACCGGAAGCTATCCACCACTTCTATAGCGCCCTCTCGCATTTGAAAAATGTGTCTATCAGTGCGACTTCTACTGTCTAATTTCCCTGTACATCTACTGCATACATATTTCTCCCTACCTGTTAGTTTGCCTGCTATCCCGCTACATCTCTTGTGTACCCAGGACCTACAATATATATATATATATATATTATAGTATATATATATATTATAGAGTATATATATATTATAGTATATATATATATATATTATAGAGTATATATACATTATAGAGTATATATATATTATAGAGTATATATATATATTTTAGAGTATATATATATATTATAGAGTATATATATATTATAGTGTATATATATATATATATTATAGAGTATATATATTATAGAGTATATATATATTATAGAGTATATATATATATTATAGAGTATATATATATATTATAGAGTATATATATATTATAGTGTATATATATATATATTATAGAGTATATATACTTTATAATATATATATATACTCTATAATATATATATACTCTATAATATATATATATACTCTATAATATATATATATATACACTATAATATATATATACTCTATAATATATATATATATACTCTATAATATATATATATACTCTATAATATATATATACTCTATAATATATATATATATATACTCTATAATATATATATATACACTATAATATATATATACTCTATAATATATATATATACTGTATAATATATATATATATACACTATAATATATATATTATAGAGTATATATATATTATAGTGTATATATATATATATTATAGAGTATATATATATATTATAGAGTATATATATATTATAGAGTATATATATATATATATTGTAGAGTATATATATATATTATAGAGTATATATATATTATAGTGTATATATATATATTATAGAGTATATATATATATTATAGAGTATATATATATATTATAGTGTATATATATATATATATTATAGACTATATATATATATATTATAGAGTATATATATATTATAGAGTATATATATATATTATAGAGTATATATATATTATAGAGTATATATATATATTATAGAGTATATATATATATTATAGAGTATATATATATTATAGAGTATATATATATATATTATAGAGTATATATATATATTATAGAGTATATATATATTATAGTGTATATATATATATTATAGAGTATATATATATATATTATAGAGTATATATATATTATAGTGTATATATACATATATATATTATAGAGTATATATATATATATTATAGAGTATATATATATTATAGAGTATATATATATATTATAGAGTATATATATATATTATAGAGTATATATATATTATAGAGTATATATATATATATTATAGAGTATATATATATATTATAGAGTATATATATATTATAGAGTATATATATATATATTATAGAGTATATATATATATTATAGAGTATATATATATTATAGTGTATATATATATTATAGAGTATATATATATATTATAGAGTATATATATATTATAGAGTATATATATATATTATAGAGTATATATATATAGTATAGAGTATATATATATATTATAGAGTATATATATATATTATAGAGTATATATATATATTATAGAGTATATATATATTATAGAGTATATATATATATATTATAGAGTATATATATATATTATAGAGTATATATATATTATAGTGTATATATATATATATTATAGAGTATATATATATATTATAGTGTATATATATATTATAGTGTATATATATATATATTATAGAGTATATATATATATTATAGAGTATATATATATATATTATAGAGTATATATATATTATAGAGTATATATATATATATTATAGAGTATATATATATTATAGTGTATATATATATATTATAGTGTATATATATATTATAGTGTATATATATATATATTATAGAGTATATATATATTATAGAGTATATATATATATTATAGAGTATATATATATATTATAGTGTATATATATATTATAGTGTATATATATATATATTATAGAGTATATATATATTATAGAGTATATATATATATTATAGAGTATATATATATATTATAGTGTATATATATATATATTATAGAGTATATATATATTATAGAGTATATATATATATTATAGAGTATATATATATTATAGAGTATATATATATTATAGTGTATATATATATATATTATAGATGGCCCATGTGAATGGGTCTGCTCTAAGCGTGTGCCTGTAGCATCATAGGAGGAAAACTGGAAGAGGGCACTTGCCCTAGCGGTCAGGTTAACCGTGGCTTTTTTGTGGGTTTTCTCCACAAGTGACCCTTGAAAGTCTACCCCCCCCCCCCCCGCTACCCCTATTGGGGAATTTTTAATTGTTTTTTTTTTTTTATTATATCCTCTGTCTTTGTTTTTTACATGCAGAAATGCCCATTTGTATTGTCCTGTGTTGTCCTGTACTGTCCTTAATGTCTACTTTATGTCAACCCTTGTGGTTAATAAAGAAAGCATTATTATTATTATTATAAGGGCGATGGATTGGCAGTATCGGTAGAGGGTCGGATGCCATGCTTTGACGCATAGAGTTACGGCCCTTGCTATTCTGAGTTCAAATCCCGCCGAGGTTAACTTTGCCTTTCATCCTTACTGGGTCGATAAAATAAAGTACCAGTAATGCACTGGGTAATTGCTGGCCTTGTGCCAAAAGTAGAAACAATTATTATTATTATTATTATTATTATTATTATTAGGGTGGTGGATTGGCAGTATTGGTAGAGGGTCAGGCGTCATGCTTTGCAAGATAGAGTTATGCCAATCTGCGGTCTGAGTTCAAATCCCGCCAAGGTTAACTTTGCCTTTCATCCTTACAGGGTCGATAAAATAAAGTACCAGTAATGCACTGGAATAATTGCTGGCCTTGTGCCAAAAGTAGAAACAATTATTTTTTTTTTTTCCTCCTTTTTCTTCGTTTTCTTCTTCTTCATCTTTTTCTTTTTCTGGTTTTCTTCTTCTTCTTCTTCTTCTGCTTTGTCTTCTTCATCTTTGTCTTCTTTTATTCTATTTTTTATTATTTGATATCTTTTTACAGAACATTTTGTATGATATGAACAAAGAATTGCCAATTAATGTCAAACAGCTTATTGCATCCTCTGCAATAACTGCCAAACTTCAACCACTTGGTGAGAAAGTTCTTCTATATTTTAACCTGTTGACTGCCATGTATATTTTACACAACTACAGTTGCTAAGCTCATTTTTTTTCTTCTTTTTTTAGTAAAATGACTATTTTTTTTTAAACAAATATTTATTACCAACACATATCTGAATGATTAACAAATGTCACATCAATAAACTAGTAACCCCATCTAGCTTTGAAGTTATGAACTGTTGGAAACGAATTCATAACTTTGTATGTGTCTTGGGTTCTCCTCTCTTCAGCAAGGTGCATCCTTGTGAGATGGTGAGAATATTTTACTGAACTCCTAAGCTCAGTTACTACATCATCTTCTGATGTACATGAGGTGCATCTGGGAGCAATGACTAATCTCTTGAAGGCTGAGGTCATAAGAGCAATTAAAGAGCTTAAATGTGTCAAGGCCACTGGAAGGAATTCAGTGTGAGATGTTAAAAATCTTAAATAAAGAAGATATTCTTTGGCTGACTCATGTGCGCTGGGTGGCCTAGATCTCTGGAAAGGCACCTAAGCAATGGCAATTAGGACTGATAATCCCAATTTTCAAAAAGGGAGACAAGAGAGATTGCTCCAGTTATGAAGAAGGTCCTTGATAAGCCTCCCCAGTTAAGTCTATGCTGTCTGGCAAAGAGATATAGGGAGATTGTCAAGTCCAAGCTAGTTAACGAACAGTGTGGTTTTTCATCCCAGACACAGCACAACTGATCAACTATTCACACTGCAACAGGTCTTTGAAATAAAATGGGAAAATTGCCATGAAAAGGCATATGACCACGTTCCACATGACCTGTTCTGGAAGATTCTACAGGAGTATGAGATCAATGGTCAGCTTCTTGTCGCCCTGGTGTCTCTATGTGAACGCCCTAGTATTTGTGTTGGATTACACAAAGAGTGTATACTGTCATCTCTCCTGTTCATAATCTTCATGGGCAGAATTGACATGTGCAGCTGAGTTGAAGGTGGTATCAACACTGGTGGGTATAGGATCAGTCAGCTGGAATTTGCGGATGGCATGGTATTACTTAACTTGTTGGGAGGTGATCTTCGACATGCACATGATAAGTTAACTGCTGAGTGCTGCAGGACAAGAATGAAAGTCAGTGCTGCATGTTTTTTTAATGGTTTAAAAGGGGTTCTTCCATGATGTAATAGTTTCAACACTGTCAATTGTCAGTTCTCTATATTTTATTTAAATATATCCCAAACAAACAAAAAAAAATATGACAGATTTAAAAAACTTTTTTCTTTTAATATCCTTTCAAAAGCAATCACTGTATTGGAAGAACAGCTAATTAAGAGACTGGATTGTTGTCTTCCCACTAATGCTAAAAGGCCACGCCAATATTTGCACACACCAGCACCTGATGTTTCAACCTGGTTGGAATTAGCTAGGTAAGTCTTTATTAGATTTTTCTCTGCTGTAAATTATTTATCATTTTCTTTTCATAAACTATACATCTATTCCTGACTATGAAGTCACTAACTACTAGGCTATGTTGGGAGGTGCATTCTTCACGGGGGAGGGATTTAGTGTTTACAACAGACACTTTTTCCCGACTTCTAGTATGGATATAATCTATCTGGCTGGCGTGTTCCCCTGATCTAGAGATCATGTAGGTGTCATGAAAAAAAACAAACACACAGTCCACGCTGTAATGTGGCCGTGTAGGTAACACGGTAAAAAGTTCCCAGCTCCACACTGTAAATGTGGTTGGTGTTAGGAAGGACATCCAGCCATAGGAAACCTGCCAGATAGTTCTATATGAGCGAGACATGGTCACCCAACCAACCTTGCCTCAAGTGGGACAACTCCCGTCTAACCCATGCTAGCATGGAAAATGGACGTTAAACGAAGATGATGATGATGATGAAACTGATATAGATCTAAACATCTCTTATCTCTACTCTCTCTCTCTCGTAGTCTCTCTCTGCTCTCTCTCCCTCCTCTCTCCTCTCTCCCCCCCCTCTCTGCTCTCTCTCCCTCCTCTCTCCTCTCTCTCCCTCCTCTCTCCTCTCTCCCCCCCTCTCTCTCTCTATATATATATACTCATACACACACACACACACATATATATATAGAGAGAAAATATACAAACATTGTTGTCTCGAAGATCGAGACTAAGTGTGAGTATATTTGAATTCATAGAAAAATGAGAAAACTGAATACAAGAATAGCTGTTAAAACAGCCAAATGCTGTCAATGATAGTGACAGGTAAAAAATACCTGAGAGGACAGAAATCTGTGGTTAGAGGTCAGTAAAGAGAATAGAAAATCTGGCTGCTTTAACAGCTATTTTAACATCGAGTTTTCTCCTTTTTCTATGAATATAAAAGATGTTTTAAATAAGAGATATGGTGTACCTATTGTAAACCAGATACACTTAGTAACAATCACAGAACTACTTGACTAAATAGGATTTCTTTATTGCTTTTAACAGACTTTATAAATCAGTCAATGATTATGACTCAGTTTTGGGAATTTTCAAAGATTATGTTGGGTGCAAGAACGATAGCAAGATGGCCATAGAAGCAGAAATTCGTGGTGATTACTCAGAAGCTATCAAGTACTATGTTAAGGTAATCATTTCAAATATAAATTATTCAACATTTTCTCTTTTTCATAGTCAGCTAAACTTCAAAATCAAGGAGTGCTTCTTCCTAGCAACTGTTGAGTCCATCCTGCTTTACAGCAATGAAATGTGAAGTAGTGACAAAGTGCTATGTAAGAGACTTGACGGATGTTACACAAGGATGTTGAGAATGGCTCTCAACTTTTCTTGAAAACAGAAGCTGACAAATAAGGAAACTATACAAATCTCAAAAATAGTTGCCTGCAGACGAATGAAACTAACTGGGCACTGCATCTGTCATCTAGAAGAGACAGCATCACAACTTGTGCTCTGGCAACCGGCAGCCAGACGAAGAAGCGTGGGAAGACAAGCCGTCTCATTCATTGATACCCTGCTGAGAGATGTCAACTTTGATAACATCGATAAACTGAGAAATGTCATGCTCGACCGGGACGATTGGAGAAAACGTCCTGATTCTTTGCAAGTGTAAACTTGGCCGAAGAAGTTCTCTTTTTTTTTTTTCTTTTTTTTTTTAAATACCCCTAGAAATAAATATAAAGATAACTGCAATAGAAAATTATCCTGGATAATTGAAACTTACTTTTGGAAATAATGATTTCTGATTTAGGCACAAGGCCAGCAACATTTTTTGGGAGGAAAGTCGATTAAATCGACCCCTGTGCGTGACTGGTACTTTATTTTATCGACCCCGTAAGGTTGAAAGGTGAAGCTAACCTCAGCAGGATAGGATTTGAACTCAAATTGTAATGGGCCATAACTCTGTGCAACAAATCATGTTATTCGACGGTCTACCGGAAATAATGATTTCTTTTATATCAGTGTGACTTCAGATTCATTGTATATTTGTTATTAATAATCATTGTTTACTCCAACGAATTTTTAGAGTTGTTAGAATGCTTTGCAATATTCGTTCCAGATCTTTGCTCTCGCAGTTCAAATCCTGCCAATTCAGCTATGCTTTTCATCCTTTCAAGGTGAATAAAAATAAATACCAGTCTAGTACTGGGGTTGATTCTTCCTCTATATCTTTTTGTGTTCTTTTCTAGATTCCAATCTAATCCAATCAGGGGCCTTCTTACTCATGTTGAAGGACCCCTCCCTGGTTGACCTCCACCTATTTCTGATTGGTTTTAGTCATGTCAGGAATGTAGCTGTACTCACCACACTTGGCCAATTGCGAGTCTATGAGTCTATTTAACCCATAGTTGGGGTGGATGGCCATTGACTCTGAGGAGTTCATCTGCCCTTTTCTGAATTATGTTACTCAAAAAAGTAAGCTTCAATACTGTACTGTATACTTCTTATGTACTGGGAAAAGTGACCCATCATCGTCGTTTTTTATGTCCATTTTTCCACGCTTGCATAGGTTGGACCAATGTACAAATTCACAACTTAAGTTATTGTTCTGTGTTTCATTATGAAGTTTCAGCATTTTTCAAAAGCAACATTATTAATCAAATTATCTTGGTTTTTGTTTTTAAGGCTTTAAACAACACTGAGTCAGACACACATTTAGAGGAAATTGAGACATGGAATAACTGTTATATACAAGTAAGTTTCGAATTTGAGACATGGAATAACTGTTATAAATGTAACTTTCAAAATTGAGACATGGAATAACTGTTATAAAAGTAAGTTTGAAAATTGAGATATGGAATAACTGTTATATACAAGTAAGTTTCAAAAGTGAGACATGGAATAACTGTTATCAAAGTAACTTTCAAAATTGAGACATGGAATAATTGTTATAAAAGTAAGTTTGAAAATTGAGATATGGAATAACTGTTATATACAAGTAAGTTTCAAAAGTGAGACATGGAATAACTGTTATCAAAGTAACTTTCAAAATTGAGACATGGAATAATTGTTATAAAAGTAAGTTTGAAAATTGAGATATGGAATAACTGTTATATACAAGTAAGTTTCAAAAGTGAGACATGGAATAACTGTTATCAAAGTAACTTTCAAAATTGAGACATGGAATAATTGTTATAAAAGTAAGTTTGAAAATTGAGATATGGAATAACTGTTATAAAAGTAAGTTTGAAAATTGAGATATGGAATAACTGT
>OZ024752.1:39274476-39350413 GCA_964016885.1 Eledone cirrhosa | reverse complement strand
TAGAGAGTGTTGTCTCCTGAAAATGGAGCTGGTTTAAGTTCAAGTTTGTCAACAGGTATGGAGACAAAAAGGGTGTGTGTTTGTGTTTCTGTATATCCTAAGGAAAATCTGAGCTTTAACTAGTTTAGACAATTGTTGAAATCTTTATACTAATATCATATTTTTCAAACTGAAAATCTTAAATTGCTTTTGTAGTGTTTGGAAAATTTGAGCAAATGGGATAAAATTGAAAAAGAATGTGAACAACGCATAGATCCACCTGGTGGTGACTTTACCAAAGTGTGGGATAATTCTTTCAATCAAGTAAGAACCAATATTTCTAAATTAACCTAATTGTTATATTTCAAACTATTAACCTTTTGGGTGCTCATGGGATAATTCTTTCAATCAAGTAAGAACCAATATTTCTAAATTAACCTAATTGTTATATTTCAAACTATTAACCTTTTGGGCGCCCGTGGGATAATTCTTTCAATCAAGTAAGAACCAATATTTCTAAATTAACCTAATTGTTATATTTCAAACTATTAACCTTTTGGGCGCCCGTGGGATAATTCTTTCAATCAAGTAAGAACTAATATTTCTAAATTAATCTAATTGTTATATTTCAAACTACTTAACCTTCTGGACACTCCAGTCGCTGATAGAGTGATCTCCTTTTAATACATAATGCAGTATTAATGGAAACAATTCATAAAAATGTCTAGCATGCTGAAGGTTAATAATAATGATAAATGAACTAATGATTAACATGAAATTTTTTGTTAAAAATATTTTTTTATATTTCTTGTTTTTTGTTGGGCTTTTTACTAGATATTTAGAATGTATAAAATAATCGTTTTTGATTTAGGCACAAGGTCAACAGTTTTGGTGAGGAGAAAGTTGATTAAATCAACCCTAGTGCATTACTGGTACTTTTTTTTATCAACTCTGTAATGATGAAAAGCAAAGCTAACCTCAACAGGATTTGAACTCAGAATGTAAAGGG
The DNA here is from genome assembly GCA_964016885.1 of Eledone cirrhosa. Taxonomy (NCBI): domain Eukaryota; kingdom Metazoa; phylum Mollusca; class Cephalopoda; order Octopoda; family Eledonidae; genus Eledone; species Eledone cirrhosa. The sequence goes on along the minus strand of OZ024752.1, from coordinate 39,349,425 downwards.
ACATAACTGTATACTGTAAAATAATTGTTTCTACTTTAAGCACAAGGTCAGCAATTTGAAGGGGAGGGAAAAGTCGATTAAATCAACCCCAGTGCATTACTGGTACTTTATTTTATTGACCTCGTAAGGATGAAAGGCAAAGCTAACCTCAGCAGGATTTGAACTCAGAATGGAAAATAATGATAAAGTAAATTTTTTGTTTTAGTAAAAATATAACTTTGAACGGTTTAATGGTTATTTATTTATCTACAAGGATTGTTAAATAATTGTTTCTACTTTGGGCACAAGGCCAGCAATTATCCCAGTGCATTACTGGTACTTTATTTTATCGACCACGTAAGGATGCAAGGCAAAGCTAACCTCGGTGGGATTTGAACTCAGATCAACTGAATTATGTTCCGATGCTGTTCATTGTTTGTTTAACTCTTTTGATGCTAATCCACCACAAGCTGGCTGGTTGCACTTGGATGATATTTATGGGTTCAGCTGGTCTCAGTTGGAGATCCAGCCAGATCAATTGGAAATAGTTGCTTGAGATAGTACCTTCCAGAAGAGAAGAAGAAGAAGCTCCACCACCACTTCCTCCTTGTCTTTTTTTCTTTTTTTTATGTCTAACCAAAAGAAAGCAATATTTTTAGTTTTGTATTTTAAGTAATTATTTCTATGTAATTTGCTGTATTTTTACGTCATCTGAAGTTTCTTTTTGCTTGTTATCTTTAATTTTAATATTTCAGGAGAATTACCTACAGCCACTGATTCAGTCTAAACTGAAATTAATGCAGCAGCAAGACTTAAAGCAGAATGATTTTCTGAAATTCATTAATAAAGCTCTTAAATTCCCTTTTAGGGCTAACATTTTAGAGGTAAATATTTCTTTGTATATAATTATTGGTTAATTGAGATAGTTTAAATTTCTCGCTTCCAATGATGTCTTCATTAAAAACAATGTTATCCTTTAATTTCTGTTTGGTTCCTGATTTGAATTATCTTTCATCGATATAATGGATTTTAAAGTTTAAATTTTGTTTTAATATATTTGAATTTTATTTACATGAATGCACGACAAAAAGCGCCCAGCCCTTACTGTAAAGTGGTCATGTATGTGTCACAATAAAAAGCACCCAGTATACATTGTAAATGTGGTTGGCATTAGGAAGGGCATCCAGCTGTAGAAACCAAGCCAGAAACACTTCTGTATGAGAAAGACATTGGCCATCTGATCTGACTTGTTTCATAATGAGACAACTTGTCTAACCCATGCTAGTGTGGAAAAATGGACATTCAACTATGAGGATGATAATTATAATGAGAGTGACTTTGCAGGCAGTTTTTAGAAGAACAACTTTAGAAGTTTCTATAGTATTATTTTCCACTTGTGCTTCAAATTTGGTTATTCTTACTTTTATATAGCATCAGTTTTCCAAAGAACTCTCTTTAATGTTTCTATGGCAAGAGGATTATGACCAAGCCTTGATTTACATAAATTATGCCATTCAGCAATTTTTATCGGTGAGACTAAATTCTTCTATTTTTCTTTCATTGTCTGTGTGTGTGTATATATATATGTCAGGTCACCAGTGTGTATATATATATGTCAGGTCACCCACTGGCATCAATTCTTCCTCTATATCTCTTTCTCACTTTTTCGCTATCACTGTCTCTCCTTCTGTGAAAGAAATCGGCTATTTTTAGGCCTGGAGAGGAGATGGGCTCCACCAGGTTTAAACTGCTTAAGACGCATCATATGTCTCTAAAAAAAAATGTCTAAAGTCTATCTTAAGCCAGAAGGCTCATTTGGCCAGTACTTATCCCGGTTTCATGGCGTGAAGCGACTGAGAGTACAAGGCTCCCCCCTGGACAGGACACCAGTCCATTGCAGGGTTACTCATTTTCAGCTGAGTATACTGGAGCAACGTGAAATGAAGTGTTTTGCTCAAGAACACAACACACAACCCAGGAATCGAACCCACGACATTATCATCGTAAGTCAACACCCTAGGCCATGTGCCTCCACCATATATCTCTACAGCACTCCTAAAACTTCATCAGGAGTTACATATAAACAATACTTTAGTGTTTACTAAGTTTACTGTGAGACCTGTAGATTTTAGGTTTGGTTTCCATATCGGGAATTACTCATGACTTTGAATGACTTTACTGTATTGCTTAAGTCTGTCTCAAGTCAGAAGGCTTGTCAGACTAGGGCTTATCCTGGTTTCCATGGTGTGAAGCAGCTGAGTACATGACATCGGTCAATCCTAGGGTTAAACCCCCAGCTATTGCTGGTACTCATTTTCAGCTGAGTGTACTGGAGCAACATAAAATGAAGTGTTTTGCTCAAGAACACAACACACACCCTAGTCCAGAAATCGAACCAATGTTGTTATGATCGTAAATCCAACACCCTTACCATTAGGCCACACACCTCCATATTGCTAGCAAATAATAAAATTTGAGAAAGTAAATATAAAGAATAGTATACTTAGGTAATAATATATACCCATACCTGCCAACCTCTAAAAACCCAAATGGGGAGTACTATGAAAAAAAGTGCCCCCAAAACGGGGAGACATGAGGCAAAATGGGACGATTTTACATATTGAAAGCTATACCCATTTTCACAGGAGAAGACATCTCTTACCCACCCCAAAGTGGGAGATCTCTCACCCACTCCAAAATGGGTGAGAGATCTCCCACTTTGGGGTGGGTGAGAGATGTCTTCTGTGAAAATGGGTATAGCTTTCAATATGTAAAATCGTCCCATTTTGCCTCATGTCTCCCCATTTTGGGGGCACTTTTTTTCATGGTACTCCCCATCGGACAGGGAGAGTTGATAGATCTGTAATAATCATGAAATGTAAACACTGTTTTGATCTTTACAGGAATGGTCTAACACAGATATACTAATGAAGTCACGACGTAAATATCTTCTGCAAAACTTACAGATCATCTCAGAAATAGAGAACTTTCTCCATTTCATCAAGAACAAAGGTAAAGAACTATAAATAGTAAGACAATATCTAATCTAATCTAATCTGGTAGAGTTTACACTCGCAAATAAGAACCAGGGCCATCCCTAGGAGCATTGGATTTGGTGTACTTCATATTTTTGTCGGTTGCTGGTTACAATCAGGAGTCACTGCTTCTCCTGAAGGTCAATAGTTCTCTTCTAACTCGAGCGGGAGCGCCTTTCCATTGTCAACTTGCATTGATCATCTGCAAAGCCGCATAGTTCTCAGAACCACTACACCAGTCTTTTGATGCGTGCAGCTGGAACTACTGCCACCCATTGATTTGGCAGGATGTTTTTTTTTTTTAGATGGCCATTGATTATTATGAGTTCTTCCACTCTTTGTCAGGTTTTATTTTTTGTCCTGCAGGGTGTCCAAAATCACCTTTCTCACCAAGTAAACTTGGTGGGGTTGTTGGTTTAGTCGCCGACGACCCAACCATGCGACAGGTTGTACTGGGTTACACGCTACCAGTAGCACTCGAGAGTGACCTGACATAAGACAATAGATAACGTTGAAAATATAAACTCTTGCTGCCATTGTAATTTGCTTTATTCAGTCATCCAAATTATTTCTGTGTGTCTTCCAGAATTTATTTTATATTTATATTTGATGAAATATAATGATTAACTTACAATTTCATTTATATTCATTTTTATCATCATCATCATCATCATCATCATCACTTTCATTTCCATCATCATCATCATCATCATCATCATCATCATCATCACTTTCATTTCCATCATCATCATCATCATCATCATCATCATCATCATCATAATCATCATCATTACCATCATTAGGGTGGTGGATTGGCAGTATCGGTAGAGAGTCGGACACTATGCTTAGCAGCATAGAGTTACGGCCCTTTGCGGTCTGAGTTCAAATCCCGCCGAGGTTGACTCTGCCTTTCATCCTTACGGGGGTCGATAAAATAACGCACCAGTAATGTACTGGGGCTGATTTAATCGACTTTCCCCTCCCCCCCCCAAATTACTGGCCTTGTGCCTATAGTAGAAATCATAATCATCACTACCACCACCACCACCACCATCAACCACCATCATAATCATCACTACCATTGCCACCATCATCATCATCATCATAATCATCACCATCACTACCACCACCACCACCACCATAATCATCACCATCATCATCATCATCTTTATCATCATCACCACCATCATCACAATCATTGCCATCATCATCATCACCACCATCATCATCACAATCATTGCCATCATCATCATCATCATCATCATCATCATCACCACCATCATCATCACAATCATTGCCATCATCATCATCATCATCATCATCATCACAATCATTGCCATCATCATCATCACCACCATCATCATCACAATCATTGCCATCATCATCATCATCATCATCATCATCATCATCATCACCACCATCATCATCACAATCATTGCCATCATCATCATCATCATCATCATCATCACAATCATTGCCATCATCATCATCACCACCATCATCATCACAATCATTGCCATCATCATCATCATCATCATCATCATCACAATCATTGCCATCATCATCATCATCATCATCATCATCATCATCATCATCACCACCATCATCATCACAATCATTATCATCATCATCACCATCACCATCATCGCCATCATCATCACCATCATCATCATCATCATCACAATCTTTGCCATCATCACCATCATCATCACCATCATCACCATCATCGCCATCATCATCACCATCATCATCATCATCATCATCAAAAAATGTCTCTGTGAAATCTGATTAAAATAGCTATCACTTGATGGTGTATATGTGTCTGGCTGCATGTATTTGCATGCATGTGTATGCATTTGTGTGTGTATGCATGTGTATGTGCATGCGTGTGTGTGTGCATTTGTGTGTGTATGCATTTGTGTGTGTGTGTGTGTGTGTTATCACAATTTGTTTATGGTTTACTTTTATCAACAGAAAAGGTAAAGTCATGCTCTTCAATTAACCGACTACTCAGTTGTTGGGAAAAGCAAGCCCCTAGCCTCTTGGAAGATCCTGTAAAAGTATGGGACGATGTCATAACCAACAGGTAAAAACATTGTTTGAAATTCAAAATTTCTTCCTGCTCCCTCTATTCTATTTTATATCTATTGTGTTGTACTTAAGAAAGATTGGCTCTTTTAAAAATACCAGAGTATTTCTGATAAGATTTCTGAAAAATTAATTTGTGTGTGGAATAAAATCAGTTTAAGACTGGAGGTAGGAACATTAAAAAAACTGTTTTCATAGTGAACCAAATCCAAATGTTTTGAAATATGTTAAAATTATCTTACAGTGTATCATCATCATCATCATCGTTTAACGTCCGTATTCCACGCTTGCATGGGTTTGGACGGGAGTTTTCCCACTTGAGTTAAGAGTGGTTGTCTTGCTCGCATAGGACTGTCTGGCGGGTTTGCTACGGCTGGATGCCCTTCCTAACACCAACGACATTTACAGTGTGGAGCTGGGAGGTTTTTACCGTGTTACCTAATTTACATCTACACTACATTTGAGTCAGTTTGATATCCAGATGTCAACATATGTTATATTCATAGATCTCCAGTTGTCAACAGATGCCTTATTCTTAGATTTCCAGTTGTCATCAGTTGTCATCAGATGTCTTATTGTTAGATTTCCAGTCATCGTCAGTTGTCATCAGATGTCCTCAGATGTCTTATTCCGAGATCTCCAGATGTCATCAAACATTTTATTCCTAGACTTCCAGATGTCATCGGATGTCTTATTCCTAGATCTAACACTCCAGTTGTCATCAGATAAAATAAAGTACCAGTAGTGCACTGGGGTCAATTTAATAGACTTTCTCCTCCTCCAAAATTGTTGGCCTTGTTCCTAAATCAGAAATCAATTACAGAAGATTAACCATAACATAAAATTACATGAAAAGCAGTTCCATAATTAAGATATTTTAATTTTACTATTTATATGCTTATTATAATCCTCAGACTGAAATGTATTGATCAGATTACGATTGAGCGAAATAAACCTGAGTATAGCAATACTATGGACACCAACGAAGGCAATTATTTCCCCAAGGAATTTAAGTTGTCTCTTCAGTTATTAAGAGCTGAAAGCTCTTGTGAGCAAAATAATTTTAAACTTGCTCGGACAATATTGAAAGAAATTTCTGGAGTAAGTTTGTGTTTATTTATTATATATCTAATGTATAATAAAATTTGTTTGATTTTCATCAATTTTTAATAATTAATGAATATAAGCTTTTATAGACTTCCTAAAAGCGACAAAAGGTCCCTCAAGTATTCAACTGCAGATCAAAATCAACAATTCTCTTAGATTTACCAATGAATTCATATTTTCATTCTCATTGTTTTGTTGTTGTTGTTTTTATGACGGCTAATTTGCAAAAATGTAAGTGTCTCTTCCACATAAAACTTATCACATAAAAATGTTCACTACTAGTTGGATATTTTATGACTACGAGACACTTCAGCAATAATATCAATGAATATCACACTTCTAAATTACGTTTATCTACTTTATATTTTCTACATTATTTATATATACTAGCGGAAAAACCACCCTGTTTTCGGGTGGTTTTTTGCTAGCATGTGTAGTGTGTATATTGATATTTTTCGCAAGTATATATGCATGTAGATATACTTAAATAAAATCGTAATTGACAATATACACAGAAATTGAACGAAGACTGTGTTACACTGTCTTATTTAATCAGTAATGTAATCCATGATACATAAAAAAAAGACGATGTTATATATAAACTGCATTAGGAGAAAATTAGTGACGGAAATATATGCAATATCTTTATAAGTGTTATGATATAACGGCCGCTAACCGGAAGTGTTGACATTTGAAAATGTTAAAGAAGTGAATCTTTAAATAAATAATAAAATATATTTAATGAACAGCCACGAAATTTAGTAGATAAATTATGTAATATTCATTCAGTATCAGTAGAGGGTCGGACGCCATGCTTTGAAGCATAGAGTTACCTCCCTTTATGATCTGAGTTCAAATCCTGCCAAGGTTAACTTTGCCTTTCATCCTTACAGGGTCGATAAAATAAAGTACCAGTAATACACTGGGATAATTGCTGGCCTTGTGCCAAAAGTAGAAACAATTATTTATTCAAAGTAATCCAACTTATTTTACTAAGGGGATAAAAAATTATAAACCGTACGCAGTCCCGCACTTCTTACTTTATTATAGTTTAGATGGTGAATTATCATTTCGGTAGAGCATCAGACACCATGCTTTGTAGCATAGAGTTACATTCTGAGTTCTAATCCCGCCGAGGTTAACTTTGCCTTTCATCCTTTCACGGTCGATAAAATAAAGTACCAGTAATGCACTGGGGTAATTGCTGGTCTTGTGCCAAAAGTAGAAACAATTATTTTATTGGCAGTATTGGTAGAGGGTCGAATGCCATTCTTTGCAGCATGGAGTTATGGCCCTTTACGTTCTGAGGTTAACTTTACCTTTCATCCTTTCATGGTCGATAAAATACTAAGATAGTAATTTAATGTAAGGTTCTTATATAAAATTATATTGGAAGATTTTTATATAAATTGGAAAACTTTAAAATGGGTGACTTTATTTTATAGAACCAGAGCTGGTTTTAGCCAGTTGGTAAGATTGTAACTTAAGGTTCCATATAAAATTATGTTGGAAGATTTTAATAAAATTGGAAACCTTTAAATTGGAGGACTTTATTTCATAAAGCCAGAGCCGGTTTTTGACAGGTTGATTATAAAAGGGTTAAGTCTACTGTACTTTATACATTCTTTTTTTTCTCCTTCTTAAATGTTTTACTAATTCATCCATTATAAAATATCTCTTTATTCATTTCTCTATTAGGAATGTCAACATATTTCTCTCATGAAATTGAAAGTGAAATGGAATCATCTCTATGTTCAATCATGCCAGAAAAAAAAATGTCCCACTTTAAATATTTGTACCAACCTTGTGAACAACCTTGGCATTCTTTGTATGTGTATTTTATTAACATTTTTTGTAAATAGATGATATTTTTTGACTTTTGAAATTAAGTATTCTTTTCTGTAGATTATTATTTTTTTGCATTTATTGTAAAAATGAAAATTAGATAATTCTTAAAGGATTGCTAAATTTCAAAAAGCCGCTACAATGCGGTAGAAATATAGGGAGAGCAAAGGATGACAAATAAAACAAAACAAAGTAATGTTTTACCCAGTATATTTTAACATAATATTTCAGGGCTATAACCCTCTTTTCAAATGTGAAGCAGAAACAGTTCAAAACAAAAACGAATGATTGATGTGTTCTTTCTTAACATTGCTTTGTTTTATTTACCATCCTTTACCCTCCATATAATTCTACCACATTGTATGAGCATTTTCAAACTTAGTCATTTATTACTTATCTCACAATACTTCATATCAACTATACTAGATAATTCTTATATTTATTAACAGGTGAACATGATCTAAGTTTACTGAGACCTGAAGATCAAAGTCTAAAATGGAAACATAATGTTCTCTATGGGGAGCACTTGTCATTACTAGCTTCAATACTGATGAATGAAGATGATGAGTTTAAATTTGAATATCTTCCATCTGATATCCAACAGAAAATAGTAAACTATGCTGGCCAGAAAAGCAAAACATCATTCTCAACACTGGTAAAGATGAAATCATTATTTTGGTAGTAATTAGAAGAGCATTGGACAACATGCTTTACAGCGTAGAGTTATGGCCCTTTACATTCTAAATTCAAATCCCACCAAGGTTAGCTTTGCCTTTCAACCTTAGAGTACCAGTAACATACTGGAGTCGATTTAATCGACTTTCCTCTTCCCTTAAAATTGCTGTCCTTGTGCCAAAAGAAGAAACAATTATTATTAACCCTTTAATGTTCAAACCGGCCAAACCTGGCCAGAATTCTCTACCTTTTTCTGTTGAAACTGGCTGTAACTGGTCATTGAAACTGATGTTAAGGTATTGTTCTCAAAATAAATACTTTCAAAATCTCATAGATTTGATATTATGTGAGATAATTATGTGAGATAAAGCATTTACCATGAAAATATAATAGTAAATATAGAGTAATGTGAATACTAAAGGGTTAAAGGAGATGGGTGACTGAACAGATAGAATGGTCATGACCTCAGCCAGATGGCGGGAACAGGTAAAAGAGTAGACATTAAGATTCCTCTTCCACCATCAATTTAGCCTGCAATCAAATCCTCCAATCTACTTGAAGAGAGGAAACAAGAAACCAGTCCAGTACTATAAACCTCAGGCTAATGTGCTGAGAAATCGCCTTAGCCATTTTATTTGGGGGAATCTGGACTCTGTTTTCTGATTTAGGCTTTGTGTGATGGCTGGTGTGAAACCATCTACATATTTAACTTTTCTATTGTAGATATTCAAGGTAATGAATTGGCAGAGTCATTAGAATGCGGGATAAAATTCTTGGCGGTATTAATTCCAGCCCTGTGCACTCTGCGTTTAAATCTCGCCTCAGTCAACTTTGCTTTTCGTCCATTCAAGGTTGATAAAAAAAAGTACCAGTCTAGTACTGGGGTCAATTCTTCCTCTAATATCTCTTTCTCACTTCCATTCTCTCACTCTCTCTATCCTTCTATGGAAAAATTCTGCTGTGTTCAAACACTGGAGAGGAGGTGGGCTTTGCCAGTTTTTTTTTTAAATTCCTTAGAAACACTGAATGTCAATATGGCAGCCATACAACTCCATCAGAAGTTACAGGACCATTCATGCATGGTAGATATTCACCACAAACTGGATATCTCTACTATAAGCTTCTTAACTACAAATCTGGTTTGTTTGGGGGTTTTTTTTTAATGCTACAAACATTATTTAGTATGCAAGAGGGCAGTGGATTGGCAATATCGGTAGAGAGTTGGACACCATGCTTTGCAGCATAGAGTTATGGCCCTTTATGTTCTGAGTTCAAATCCCGCTGAGGTTAGCTTTACCTTTAATAATTACGGCGTCAATAAAATAAAGTACCAGTAATGCACTGGGATAATTGCTGGCCTTGTGCCAAAAGTAGAAACAATTATTTATTATACATCAAAAGGATTAGATTTTATATAATTTGTTTCTTATCATCAATTTCAGGAATTGTCGCAGAAACTAATTATTTCTAGCTGTGAGTATCTTAAGAAAAATGTTACCAACGACGATGATGATAATTGTGGTGAGAAGTCAGATTCTGTGAGAGAAAATATTGGGGAAACACATTTAGCCATTGCTAAATATTGCAATCAGTTTTTACAAAGTATGTATGCCAACATCAACTCTTTATTCTTACAGCTAATCATATATTCATCTTTTAACCCTTTAGCATTTAAACCGGCCATATTCGGCCAGAATTCTCTCACCTCTTTCAGTTCAAACTGGCCATAGCTGGCTACTCATACTAATGTTAAGGTATTGTTCTCAAAATAAATAACATCAAAATCTTGTAGATTCGAAATTATGCAAAATATTATGAGGTAAAGCCTTTACTGTGAAAATACAATAGTATCTAAGGCGGGTAAAATTCCCGAGATCCATGGACGAGTTCTCTCCAGCGGTCTCTGTCCCTCATTATCGCTGCCATGTCCTGCGTCTCCAACAGACCAGTGTCTGTCCTTAGGGCATCAACATACGTATATACAATAGTATATATAGAGTAATGTAAATGCTAAAGGGTTAATACTTGCCTCTGAAGTTTACCTACCCATTTGATTTAATATGTTTAACATATTATTCTGAAGGCACATGGCTTAAGGGTTAGAGCATTGAGTTTACAATCATCAGGTTGAGAGTTCAATTCCTGAAATGGGTGGTGTGTTGCATCCTTCAGCAAGACACTTTATTTTCATGTTGCTCCAGTTCACTCAGGTGTAGAAATTAATTTCTACATCACTGATGCCAAGCTGTATCAGCCATTGCCTTTACCTTAGACAACATCATATATAATGTATATTAGTGTATATACTAGTTGTGATGTCACTGGTGCCAAGCTGTATCAGCCATTGCCTTTACCTTAGACAACATCGTATATAGTGTATATTAGTGTATATACTAGTTGTGATGTCACTGGTGCCAAGCTGTATCAGCCATTGCCTTTCCCTTGGACAACATCATATATAGTGTATATACTAGTTGTGAGAGTCACTGGTGCCAAGCTGTATCAACCATTGCCTTTCCCTTGGACCACATCATATATAGTGTATATACTAGTTGTGATGTCACTGGTGCCAAGCTGTATCAGCCATTACCTTTCCCTTGGACAACATCATATATAGTGTATATACTAGTTGTGATGTCACTGGTGCCAAGCTGTATCAGCCATTGCCTTTCCCTTGAGGAGACAAATATGCATGAGCAAGTGCTGCTCTTCCACAAAATCCTTGCTCAGTCTTTCTGCCTTAGAGGGGAAGTTTCTAGGTGAAAAGCCCATGGTCATTCATGACTGAACGGGGTCTCTATTATTCTGAACACTATACTGTATTGGTTTAATATTGTTATACTCTTGGTAAGATACTTTACTTGCTTAAGTTTTCATGATTATTTCACAATTAATTGGCTTGTAGTAAAAAAAATGATCCAGCTTTAAATAGAATGTTTTCAGTAATGAGCAAAAAATTGATAGAAGTATGGAAAGTAAATAAATGTAAAGCAAAACAAAAGGAAGGCATTAAAACAAGAGTTTGAATAAATGTATTTCTTATATAGTAACAAAATTAAATAATTTGCTATATATGAAAATAAACTACATCTTTCCACCTCTTTGAAATAAGTGTGAAACCATATCTAATATACAATCCTCAACCGATGAAAATGATTTTCAAAGAACTAGATGTTTTATTCTTATATTTTCAGATTCGCCTTCCCTTGGAAATAATATCATGTCTTCTTTACTAAAAGCAATTCAATATGGCATAAAAGAAGGTCAGCAACGTTTCTGCCATTTGTTACAATTGTTTGAGACATGCCCTGAAAGTATAGACATTTTCATAAATCAGGTATGTATCTAATAACCAAAGATATGTTAAATAATTGTTTCTACTTTTTGGCACAAGGCCAGCAATTACCCAGTACATTACTGGTACTTTACTGGATAATTGCTGGCCTTGTGCCAGACAAATATGTATGAGCAACTGCTGGTCTTCCACAAAATCCTTGCTCAGTCTTTCTGCCTTAGCGGGGAAGGTTCTAGGTGCAAAGCCCATGGTCATTCATAACTGTACGGGGTCTCTATTATTCTGAACACTATACTGTATTGGTTTAATATTGTTATACTCTTGGTAAGATACTTTACTTGCTTAAGTTTTCATGATTATTTCACAATTAATTGGCTTGTAGTACAAAAAGATATGTTAAATAATTGTTTGGGTGAAAGGCAAAAAAAGGATGAAAGGCAAAATCAACCTCGGCGGGATTTGAACTCAGATCGTAAAGGGACGTAACTATGCTGGAAAGCATGGCGTCCGACCCTCTACCGATACTGCCAATCCACTAAATAATTGTTTCTACTTTAGGCACCTAAATAATGAATTCTAATGGAATTTACTCAGCTGTAGAAATGAGATGATAGGGACTGGGGTCCCTATCATTCCACTGCAAAGTGGTCGTGGAGGTGCCACGGCAAAAAAGCACCCAGCACTCACTGTAAATGAGGTTGGTGTTAGGAAGGGCATCCAGCTGTAGAAATCAAGCCAGAATCAGTTCCCGTCCCACCCTTGCAAGCAGGGAAAAAGTGGACGTAAAATGAAATGATGATGATGATGATGATGATGATGAGCTTTACTCAAGCTATATTTAATTCTTTTTTTATATAGAGCAAGAAAATACCATGCTGGATGTTCTTGATGTGGATTAATCAATTGATATCACTGCTTGATGAACCAGTAGCATATGCAATATATGATATTGTATATAACATCTCCTGCCAATATCCTCAGGTAAGTATTTTATTCTTTAAAATGAATTAATCCCTATTTTGTGCATTTCCTATTATGCTGCTATAGCTTAACCCTTTAGCATTTAAACTGGCCATATCTGGCCAGAATTCTCTCACCTCTTTCTGTTCAAATGAACTGTAATCGGCCGCTTATACCGATGTTAAGGTATTGTTCTCAAAATAAATAATATCAAAATCTCGTAGATTCGATTTTATGTGAGGTAAAGCTTTTATTGTACAATAGTATATATTGAGTAATGTAAATGTTAAAGGGTTAAATATTACCACAACCTTGCAGACTCCTTCAGCCAATAGAACCAAGAGGCAAAAGGCCAAACCCAGTGCTATGGATATAAAGATCAGGCACATTGAGCAGGGCATCTGGCTGAAGCCAAAGAAAGCTTACCAAACAAAGGGTTAGGAGGACCTCTCAGTCATGTCAAGGACATGACAGTCTTCCAGATGTTGGTGATCTACATGATAAATATAGCCAGTAGATGCTGTAAAGTGGTTCGTGATAGGAAGAGCATCCAGCCATTGAAAGCTTACAAAACAAAATGTTATGAGGACCCTTCAGTCATGTCAAGGACATGACAGTCTTCCAGATGTTGGTGATCTACATGATAAATATAGCCAGTAGATGCTGTAAAGTGGTTCGTGATAGGAAGAGCATCCAGCCATTGAAAGCTTACAAAACAAAATGTTATGAGGACCCTTCAGTCATGTCAAGGACATGACAGTCTTCCAGATGTTGGTGACCTATATGATAAATATACCCAGTAGATGCTGTAAAGTGGTTGGTGATAGGAAGAGCATCCAGCCATTGAAAGCTTACAAAACAAAGGGTTATGAAGACCCTTCAGTCATGTCAAGGACATGACAGTCTTCCAGATGTTGGTGACCTATATGATAAATATACCCAGTAGATGCTGTAAAGTGGTTGGTGATAGGAAGAGCACCCATCCATAGAAAGCTTGCCAAACAATGGGTTGGGAAAAAACCTTCAGTTGTGTCAAGATATGACAACCTCTCCTCTGCACTCTGTAGTACGTAAAATAATACATAAGCAAGTCACAGATCCCTGGCCTAACCGGGAGATCTGTAGCCTTGATTCAATACTGGCTCAACTGTTGCTAGCAGGGAAAGTGGATGTTAAATAACAACAATGATGATGATCATGATGATTGCAGTAGTGTAAAACTTGAGTAACAAAAAGGAAAATTCAGTCTAAAATAATGTGTGAGACATCAATAGTATTTGGCTTTTAAGTATTGAGCTCTGTCCCTTTTTTTCTTTCAAAGTAGACTTAGGCATTTGATAAATAAAGATCAGTAAAATAGGTATCAGGGAAAGCTCTGGGTGTGGGTGATATAATCAACTAACGATTATTCAAGACCCAAGCGTAAGCAATAGGAAGATTATGGTGGGTTTTTTTCTTTCATGAGATTTACTTTAACTTCAACAATTACTCATTTAAGCATAAGGCAATTTCCCTAAGTACTGTTTAAGAATTGAAATCATTTTTTTCCCCCAATTGCTTTTCTCATACTTTTCCTTCCTTTCCTCCTTCTCTTCTCCTTCCCTCCCCCTCTGTTTTTCAAAATTCTTTAGCAGCAAGGTTAAATATACTCAAATTTTCTGTCAGAAAGATATAGCAGAATGTAATTTTATGACTTTACATTCTAGGCTATTATATATTCCTTCAAAACTAGTAAAGAAGGTTTCACATTCAAAGAAAATAAAAATGGAGTGCAAAACAGAAAATTTGTTGAAAAGTAAGTTCACTTCTCATTTAAATCAAGTTATAAAAAAAATATGTTTATTAATTTATTTATCTAGGACAAAAAGAAGTTTGTATTTTTAAACTAGTTTTGAACATATTGCCTAGAACAGAGATCAGCAACAAGCTGCTGCCTACAAGTGGGTTTTCTGTATGAGCCTTGGACATTTTTCAAAATGTTTTCTTTTCTTTTTTTATATGTAAGATATTATATATTAAGGTGGCAAATTAGCAGAGTTGTTAGAATGTCAGATAGAATGCTTTGCAGTATTTGTTTCGGTTCTCTGTTTTTTTAGTTCAAATCCCACCAAAGTCAACTTTACCTTTCACCCATTTGAGGTCATTAAAAAAAAGGTACTAGCTAAGTACTGAGGTAGGTCAATTCTTCCTCTATATGTCTTTCTCACTTCCATTCTCTCACTCTCTCTATCACTCTCTCACTTCCATTCTCTCACTCTCTCTATCATTCTCTGGAAGAAATCTACTGTATTTCGAGCTGGAGAGGAGATGGGCTCCACCAGGTTAAAAAAAAAAAAACGCTCTAGAAACACTGTGTTTATACAGCACCCCTACAACTCCCTCGGGAGTTACAGGACCATGCATGCATTATATAATATGCATGAGGGTCATATAGAAAACTAGAAAGATTAAAAGTGGGCCTTTAGAAAAGGAAGTTGCTGATCCCTGTTCTACAACAGTGTATGTGTTTGTTATTGTGAGCAATGTTTGTGCTGAGAAGGAAAGAAAATACAACATTGTAAATATATCATTAAGAAATAATCTTAATTCAACTGGTTTGTTTGTTTTTGTTTTTTCCTCTCTTACTTGTTAGGTTATCACATCTTTTGAACTCAAAAACGATGCCTTTAGTATTTGCTTTCATCAGTTCTTTGGAAAAATTTGCAAACCCATTAAAAATCTTCAAGGTAAATTTTTTCATGAAATATTTCAAACTTGTTTCCTTGAAATTCTGAAATTGAATTTAAAAGACATTGATAGGCTTTACAACAAATTGTTTATCAATCAGTCAAACCTTTCTTAAACCACGGTGGTTTATAATGCCAAACTAATATTTCAGTGTTTTTCTAGATGATCCATGGACCATCTGATTTTTTTAATCACTTAGTCAGAGATGGAAATGTGATTAGACATGACCCTTTTTTATTTCAGGACGTCTGAGACTGGTGAGAAAAAAGGAGGTAGTTATCCTAGTAACTGGGGACAAGGCTTAAATACTTACAAGAGAGTGAGCTTCTGCTAAAGGCACCCAAGGACAAAGGATTGGCTGCTCTCTGATCGATTTGTGGTTGAAACTGTGGCAGTGGAAATTTCCGGTGTTCTTGCCCCCACCTCCTACCCACCCCAACCATGTGTGGCAGCACAAAGTAGTGGTATTAACCCTCTACCATTTACATTACTCTATATATACTGTTATATTTTCATGGTAAACACTTTACCTCACATAACATTTAGATTCATCATCATCATCATCGTTTAACGTCCATCTTCCACACTTGCATGGGTTTGGACGGGAGTTTTCCCACGTGAGGCAAGAGTGGTTGTCTTGCTCGCATAGGACTGTCTGGCGGGTTTTCTACGGCTGGATGCCCTTCCTAACACCAACCACGTTTACAGTGTGGGACTGGGAGGTTTTTACCGTGTTACCTACACGGCCACATTACAGCGTGGACTGTGTGTTTTATTGTCGTGACACCTACACGTCTGGCGGGTTTTCTACGGCTGGGTGCCCTTCCCAACACCAACCACGTTTACAGTGTGGACTGGGAGGTTTTTACCGTGTTACCTACAAGGTCACATTACAGCGTGGACTGTGTGTTTTTTTGTCGTGACACCTACACGACCTCATTTGTTTCGGACTGAATGTTGTGGTACCAACATAACTTTACATTGAAAGGGGTGGTGTGGATGGGGTGGGGGTAGTGGGACGGGGGTGTATTTTGTTAGAGGTGCCTACTGACTGTAGTAGGTTTCACTTTGTACTTAGGTAAGGTGGGTCTTCTGTATTACTGTGTAGTGCCAAAGATCTCGGTCCAGTGACATTGTCTTGGAGAGGTGTAAGTGTGCGAGGTCGGAATTTATCAAGTCGTCCCAGGTTTTTCTGGGTCTGCCTACTCCGTGGCTACTGTCTATTTTTATTGCCCTGCACTTTTTTATACAGCTGTCGTCTTTCATGCACATCACGTGACCATACCAACGTAGTCTTCTCTCAAGTAAACAACATCTGATCCCTCTTATTTCTAATTTTTCCCTTAGTTCGTTTATGCTTTGCCATTCACGTATATTACTATTACACATCCAGCGGAGCATGCAAGCTTCGTTCCTCTCCAGTCTGCGTATATCCTCTGCACACAATGCCCAGATCTCACTGCCATGTAACATTGCTGTTCGTATGCAGGCATCATACAGCCTGCCTTTCATTTTTAGAGAGAAACCTTTAGCGGCTAATAGTGGTATAAGCTCTCTGAACTTTTTCCATCCAGTTCTGACTCTAGCTACTGTGCTTTCAGAGCACCCTCCACCACTGCTGATTTTGTCACCCAAGTAACGGAAGGTGTCCACTATTTCTATAGAACCATCTGTGCAATGGAATGAGCTAGTATTCTGTGGGCACTTGCTGCTACTTATTGCACCAGAACACCGGCCACATATAAAATCTATGTTCTTAGTTAGCTTACCTGTGATCCCACTACATCTTTTATGCACCCATACTTTGCATTTGGGACATAAAATGGAGTTTCTACCTACTCCTTTCCTACACACTGAGCAAGGCCATTTCCCAGATGGGACCGGTACCCTATTTTCCTTCCTACAAACTAGAACTTTAGTCTTAGACAGGTTAATTTTAAGGCCTTTTGATTGTAGGCCATGCTTCCATGTTTGGAATTTAGATTACTTTATATATACTATTAAATTTTCATGGTAAACACTTTACCTCACATAATATTAAATCTATGAGATTTTGATATTATTTATTTTGAGAACAATACCTTAACATCAGTATGAGCAGCTGGTTACAGACAGTTTGAATAGAAAGAGGAGAGAGAATTCTAGCCAGATACGGTCGTTTTAAATGCTAAAGAGTTAAACCTGAGGATAAATTAAGTCTAACATTGAATAACTAAAAAGTTACTGTATTGATTTAATGAAGGTTTTTGTTGTAGTTGTCTTTTTTCCTTAAAAGTATTCACAATATAATTAATTATATTTATATTTTTCAGGATTGGATTAATTGTTCCGTTATTTTGTTAAAGAAGAAAAACCCAGAAACTCAGAAAGTCATAGAACTTTATAAGGATATGCACTCAGTTCTCTTTGAGAATTCTTGTGAAAATAACTTTAGTCCTTATTATCTGGAATTTACTAAAGTAATTATAAATTAATTTCATCTCAATTATTCTATTTCATTGAAACATTTCATAATTAACATTTAAATTCAATCTGCCATCCTAGCAACTCCTCTCCGACTGATCCTTTAAGACCTTCACAGGGATACTCCCTTAATAATGGGTTTTTAAACCCGAAAATATTTGGGATAATTAAATTTGCTACGATAAGATGCTTTTGTTATCTTGGCACCTTTAATTTTCTAATGCATTGTATGGCTTTTTAAATTATTTAAATTTATATTTTATGGTTAATTCATGTTGGGTCTTTTTTATTGTCATATCTTTGTGTTCTTTAAACAAATTAGTTTTATATGTTTTATATCTTGGAATAATCCAATATTATTGACACATTTATTATATTTGAACATGATCTAAAAAATATCATTTTCTAAATTTCAATTTTCATCTATATCTAAAAAAAGAAAAAAGCCAGGTTCTGTTAAAAATTATATTAATATAATTAAGGACGTCCCACCCTTGCAAGCAGGGAAAAGCGGACGTAAAATGATGATGATGATGATGATGATGAATCACCATCACCGTTTAACATCCATTTTTCCATGGATTAGACGAGTTATCCTGTTGTGAGCAATGCCAGATCAGATGACCATATGTTGCTTGTACAGAACCAATATATATATATATATATATATATATATATAACAAAGGAATTGTGGTAAGGAACCAGATGGACCATAATGCACCAGAGTACTCAATACTTAGGGTAGTAGAGTGGGAAATAGGAAAAAGTATGACCCCGACGGCAGAGCTCAAGCCGTTTCGATGGCTATTTCTGGACTCTTCGACGGCTATTTCTGGACTGAGTCCAGAAATAGCCATCGAAACGGCTTGAGCTCTGCCGTCGGGGTCATACTTTTTCCTATATATATATATATATATATATATATAGAATAGAATTAGGAATTAGTTTCATGCATAACTGTATACAGATATGTATTGAAATTTTGTATTTCTAAAGAAATACGGTATGTTTATGGATAAACATTTAAAAAGCTGTAGCTATGCAAAACACCAAAGTTATCGCCGTCTGGCGGTGTCCAACAGAAGCAAGGAGGACAATCATCAATGTATTTCAAACTTAAATGTTAACAGCTTTCTAAATGTTTATCCATAAACATAACGTATTTCTTTAGAAATACGAAATGTCAATATATATATGTATTTCATTGTATTTCTTACAAAGTGTATTTCACAAAGGATGAAACCTGGTCTTTTTATTATATATTTTTCAAACAAGTCAAATTTAATAATACACTTATGCTTAATCAGGAACTAATAGCTTCATTGAATATACATTATGGGTTGTGATATTCTGTACTTGAATCAGCAAATGTCACTGATCATTGTCCATAGAATTGTCTTTGCCATTTTATCCACTCTGACCTTGGTGTAGAGTTTATCACCCTCTCTTTCTTCGCCATTTCTTTCTTCCTTTGCCTAATAATCCTTGCTCTTCTCCTCCTTTTCCTCTCATTTATGGCATTTATAGTCTATTCCTCTACTTTCCTATACAGACAGAACTGATTGTCTTTACCCTTTCCCCTTTTTCCTATTTTTTACTTTTCTTAATTTTGTTTTTATCCTTTTTTAATAAATTCTTGATTTTGTTTTTAGAAAAAATTATGATTCTGATAATGGCAAAATTTTGTAATACAAATTTTAGAACATTTAGAATACTCATCTACTACTTGTCCTGCAGATACAAACAAACATTAATGTATGGCGGTGGATTGGCAGTATCGGTAGAGGGTCGGACGCCATGCTTTCCAGCATAGTTACGTCCGTTTATGATCTGAGTTCAAATCCCGCCGAGGTTGACTTTGCCTTTCATCCTTACGGGGTCGATAAAATAAAGTACCAGTAATGCACTGGTAATTGCTGGCCTTGTGCCTAAAGTAGAAACAATTAATGTATTGTAAACAAACAGTTACATTACTCTATATTTACTATTATATTTTCATGGTAAAAGCTTTACCTTACATAATTATCTCACATAGTATTTACATTACTCTATATTTACTATTATATTTTCATGGTAAAGGCTTTACCTCACATAATTATCTCACATAGTATTTACATTACTCTATATTTACTATTATATTTTCATGGTAAAGGCTTTATCTCACATAATTATCTCACATAGTATTTACATTACTCTATATTTACTATCATATTTTCATGGTAAAGGCTTTACCTCACATAATTATCTCACATAGTATTTACATTACTCTATATTTACTATTATATTTTCACAGTAAAGGCTTTACCTCACATAATTATCTCACATAGTATTTACATTACTCTATATTTACTATTATATTTTCATGGTAAAGGCTTTACCTCACATAATTATCTCACATAGTATTTACATTACTCTATATTTACTATTATATTTTCATGGTAAAGGCTTTATCTCACATAATTATCTCACATAGTATTTACATTACTCTATATTTACTATCATATTTTCATGGTAAAGGCTTTACCTCACATAATTATCTCACATAGTATTTACATTACTCTATATTTACTATCATATTTTCATGGTTAAGGCTTTATCTCACATAGTATTTACATTACTCTATATATACTACTGTATTTTCATGGTAAAGGCTTTACCTCACATAATATCTCACATAGTATTTACATTACTCTATATATACTATTATATTTTCATGGTAAAGGCTTTACGTCACATAATTATCTCACATAGTATTTACATTACTCTATATTTACTATTATATTTTCATGGTAAAGGCTTTACCTCACATAATTATCTCACATAGTATTTACATTACTCTATATATACTACTGTATTTTCATGGTAAAGGCTTTACCTCACATAATATCTCACACAGTATTTACATTACTCTATATATACTATTGTATTTTCATGGTAAAGGCTTTACCTCACATAATTGTCTCACATAATATCGAATCTATGAGATTTTGATATTTTTTATTTTGAGAACAATACCTTAACATCAGTTTGAGTGGCCAGTTACAGCTAGTTTGAACAGAAAGGTGAGAGAATTCTGACTAGATACGTCCTGTTTAAATGCTATTGGAACAACATTCTTTTATTTTTCTTCACTTTCCCATTTTCTTTTCTCTCTTTTCCTGTTGATAATACTAGACAGTTTTAATCACTAAAATGTGTTCATGTGAATGTGTGAGTATCTATATAACATGTTTCACCATGGACAAGCTTTTAACTGTAACAGATATTCATAAAACTTCAGTAACGTATGTAATGGATAAAAGTTTTTATCTAAAACATTTTGAAAATATTCTTGTTTTCTGTATTTTTTTGTATTTTTTTTATAGAATTTCCATTCTTTATTTGTCAAATCCTTTGGAAAAGATGGTTCCAAGATAAGTAACATGGGAGAAAAGGTAATCAAGCTGATTCATTTGAAATTAGTATTATCTTAAAGTAAGGTTAAAAATAAAGTTGCTACTATAATAATTCTCTATTGAGGAAGTTGAAAAATACATTGTTAAATATTTCAAAATTTTTCAATAGTTAAACTATTTGCTCGAAAATCAGAGACAAAATTTTGCATTTTATAGTCTCCACCGGTGTTTGGTATTTGTGCCAACCTTTTACCTATGATCGCAAATACAAATGGCCAAAATGGGGTTCTTCCGAAGGGTCTTTGGAACAATGTTACTCGATAGAGTGTGTAGCTTGGAGATTGGAGATCAGAGAGTTGCTCCAGGTAGAGCCACTACTTCTCCAAATTAAGGGATTACACCTCGAAATACTATGATTTATGAGGAATCAGAAGTGATGTGAAACAGAGAAGACTGCATTGGTATGGGCATGTGATGCACATCGATAACGATTGCTGGGTGAAGAAGTTCCAGAAAATCGCAGTGGAGAAGAAGAGCTGATCTAAAATCGCTGAGACTGATAGAGGAAATGACGTGAACGTGGCGAGTGGAGAGATGATGTGCTAAGAAGGACTTGTCCAACCCATGCAAGCGTGAAGAAATGGACGTAAAAAGGATGATGATGATAACGACGATGATGTATACACATTGAAGTTCATAAATATTTATCACATGTTCTATGTATTTTGATTCCTGACTAAAAACCTCTGGCAGACCTCATTCATTTCTGCATACATGAAAAGATGTATACATTCCAGTGCCACAGATGAGATAATTCATCTTAACATGTTTGAACTCCTTCCCAACAGTTCATAACTTCAAAGTTATGAACTCGTTTCCAACAATTCATAACTTCAAAGTTATGAACTCGTTTCCAACAATTCATAACTTCAAAGTTATGAACTCCTTCCCAACAGTTCATAACTTCAAAGTTATGAACTCGTTTCCAACAATTCATAACTTCAAAGTTATGAACTCGTTTCCAACAATTCATAACTTCAAAGTTATGAACTCCTTCCCAACAGTTCATAACTTCAAAGTTATGAACTCGTTTCCAACAATTCATAACTTCAAAGTTATGAACTCGTTTCCAACAATTCATAACTTCAAAGTTATGAACTTGTTTCCAACAATTCATAACTTCAAAGTTATGAACTCGTTTCCAACAATTCATAACTTCAAAGTTATGAACTCCTTCCCAACAGTTCATAACTTCAAAGTTATGAACTCGTTTCCAACAATTCATAACTTCAAAGTTATGAACTCGTTTCCAACAATTCATAACTTCAAAGTTATGAACTCGTTTCCAACAATTCATAACTTCAAAGTTATGAACTCGTTTCCAACAATTCATAACTTCAAAGTTATGAACTCCTTCCCAACAATTCATAACTTCAAAGTTATGAACTCGTTTCCAACAATTCATAACTTCAAAGTTATGAACTCGTTTCCAACAATTCATAACTTCAAAGTTATGAACTTGTTTCCAACAATTCATAACTTCAAAGTTATGAACTCGTTTCCAACAATTCATAACTTCAAAGTTATGAACTCCTTCCCAACAGTTCATAACTTCAAAGTTATGAACTCGTTTCCAACAATTCATAACTTCAAAGTTATGAACTCGTTTCCAACAATTCATAACTTCAAAGTTATGAACTCCTTCCCAACAGTTCATAACTTCAAAGTTATGAACTCGTTTCCAACAATTCATAACTTCAAAGTTATGAACTCGTTTCCAACAATTCATAACTTCAAAGTTATGAACTCCTTCCCAACAATTCATAACTTCAAAGTTATGAACTCGTTTCCAACAATTCATAACTTCAAAGTTATGAACTCGTTTCCAACAATTCATAACTTCAAAGTTATGAACTCCTTCCCAACAATTCATAACTTCAAAGTTATGAACTCGTTTCCAACAATTCATAACTTCAAAGTTATGAACTCGTTTCCAACAATTCATAACTTCAAAGTTATGAACTCGTTTCCAACAATTCATAACTTCAAAGTTATGAACTCATTTCCATCAATTCATAACTTCAAAGCTAGATGGGGTTACTAGTTTATTGGTGTGACTTTTGTCAATCAAAATAGTTATTTTACTGGAAAGGAAACCCAGCACACCAACTGTAGCTGTGTAAAAATATACACGGCAATCAACAGGTTAAGGAGAGAAGAAACAGAACTACTTTTATATTTCTACAACATACAATTGTTTTTTTGTTTTTTTTTGTTTTGTTATTTTAGAAATTGAAGGAGCACTATCATGACATTTTTCAAAAATTAGAGAGAAATAAGGAACCAGAAGTACTTGAAGAATTCAGTTCTTGGATGTCAAGTTTTGATCCTTTACTTGATAATCTGGAAATTCCTGGTTAGTCTCAAATTAAATTTGCCATATTGTTCTTGATAATGATTTTGTTTATATGATAAATGAGGCTATTCTTTAGTCAATACTTAGGTTTATTTTATCACATTCATTCAGTTGTATTCTATTATAATGATAACAAATATAAAACGGCTTTCAGATGAGAAGACTGTTTTAAACTATCAACTTTATTTAACCAAGGCAACTTAGAATTTTGTTTTTAAGAAACAGTGCAGTTATTAATAAGAAGAGTTGAAATTAATGCATGCAAGATTTCACAGCTCTAGCATCAATTCTTCATAGTCAACCTATGACCGTTTCAGCTTACCTTCGTGTATGTGTGTGTGTGTATATATATATATATATATAATATAAACAGGTGATGTGTTGTTTCCTTGAGCAAGACACTTTATTTTACATTGCTCCAGTTTACTCAGCTGTAGAAATGAGATGATAGGGACTGGGGTCCCTATCATTCCACTGCAAAGTGGTTGTGGAGGTGCCACGGCAAAAAAGCACCGAGCCCACACTGTAAAGTGGACGTGTAGGCGCCACGGAAAAAAAGCACTCAGCACTCACTGTAAATGAGGGTGGTGTTAGGAAGGGCATCCAGCTGTAGAAATCAAGCCAGAATTAGTTCCCGTACCACCCTTGCAAGGAGGGAAAAGCGGACGTAAAATGATGATGTTGATGATAAACAATGAGTTATAAGGTTTGTTGATTATTCAACAAAGTTAATTTTACAACAAATTAGAAGCACTCTACTGAATTTTTATCATTAATATTAGTAATATTAATAAATGGAAAATATCTTTATAAAACCATATTTATTTTATTATACATATTTCAAGGGTACTGATATTTAAATATGCTTTCGTCAGATAAAATATAAAATATCTTCATAGGACTTATATCATTAAGTTCACTTGAAGATATGTCACTATCTTAACACCAAATAATATATTTTATCTGACGAAAGCATACTTGAAATATGTATAATAAAATAAATATGGTTTTATAAAGATATTTTCCATTTATTAATAGTCTTAATATTATATATATATATCATCATCATCTCATCATCATCAGGTTTAACGTCCGTGTTCCACGCTCGCATGGGTTTGGACGGGAGTTTTCCCACTTGAGGCAAGAGTGGTTGTCTTGCTCGCATAGGACTGTCTGGCGGGTTTTCTACAGCTGGATGCCCTTCCTAACACCAACCACATTTACAGTGTGGGGCTGGGAGGTTTTTACCGTGTTGCCTACACGGCCACATTACAGCGTGGACTGTCTGGCGGGTTTTCTACAGCTGGATGCCCTTCCTAACACCAACCACATTTACAGTGTGGAACTGGGAGGTTTTTACCGTGTTACCTACACGGCCACATTACAGCGTGGACTGTCTGGCAGGTTTTCTACAGCTGGATGCCCTTCCTAACACCAACCACATTTACAGTGTGGAACTGGGAGGTTTTTACCGTGTTACCTACACGGCCACATTACAGCGTGGACTGTGTGTTTTTTTTTTGTCGTGACACCTACACGACCTCATTTGTTTCGGGCTGGATGTTGTGGTACCAACATAACTTTACATTGAAAGGGGTGGTGTGGATGGGGTGGGGGTAGTGGGACGGGGGTGTATTTTGTATATATATGTATTTTGTATTATATATATATATATATATATAGGAAGAAAATATGAACGGGAGAAAGTTTTCCTTCATCAGTTGTCTGCTGGGGGGTCTTGGATATTTCTACGCATTAAAGACAAGGTATCTCGCCTCAGTGCATTCAATAACTAAGGTAAGTTATTGGGAAAAAAAGGAGGGAGAGAAAGAAAATATAGGATAACAGAAGGGAAAAGGGAAAATGTTATCCTATATTTTCTTTCTCTCACTCTATTATCCTATATTTTCTTTTCCCAATAACTTACCTTAGTTATTGAACGCACTGGGGCGAGATATTTTGTCTTTAATGCGTAGAAATATCCAAGACCCCCAGCAGACAACTGATGAAGGAAAACTTTCTCCCGTTCATGCATTCTTCCTATTTTTAAGTATACCTTCCAGCAACTACACAGCCACCTCTCTTCTTCATATATATAATATTAAGGATACTATTTATGGTTATGTATACAGTAAAATCTTTTATAGTTATATATATTTTAAACCCTAAACAGTGAAAGACAGTAATATATTACTACCTTATTACCAGTAAGATAAATAGCTCAATGTAATAACATCAGTTGTTCTACAGAGCAGTTATATAGAAATTACATGAATCAAAGTTCTGTTCAAATCATTTATTCGCTTACAATTGTTTCTTCCAAACCAAGGTTTGGAGTCTTCGGAGCAATTTTTCAATGATTGATTACATACTGATTGATGATAAGGAGGTCAAGTATGTAATCAATCATTGAAAAATTGCTCCGAAGACTCCAAACCTTGGTTTGGAAGAAACAATTGTAAGCGAATAAATGATTTGAACAGAACTTTGATTCATGTAATTTCTATATATATATACATATTGAAGTTTGGTGGTTCACCACTGGATAGAACTGGTCAATCTGTATAGTTAATCATGATGTAATAGTAGGGAGGAAAGCACTCAACGTTACACAACTCTTCCATCTTCAAAGTTGAATCCTGTTGGTGGTGTGAGAATGGAGTTAATTATTATTGAATACAATCACAGGAGGCTAGACTGGTGAAATTCCTTCAAAGTTTTATTTCTACAAACATTACAGTGGCCAGGTTATGTAGAATCCTGGTAACATCATCAGGTGTATATTGCATAATAGTTATACAATAAAGGAATAATGGTAAACACAATCCTAGAGGTTATAAGTAGAAAAAGCAGAAAAAAACGAGATTTTGACTTGAAGCGGTCAGTGGGTTAGTTGTTGTTAGTTCGGCTAACAACAACTAAACTACATGTTTGATAAATACATCATCATCATCATCATCATCAATTTTTTTTTTAAAGCAAAAATCCAAACTTCTTCCAGAAGGTTAGTCTTAAGGACCTCAAGACTGCTGGCTTCCTACTTGTTTTAATAAACCATCATTTGCTGTTTATTATTCATTTTATTTTCTAGGTCAATATCATGGATTTCTTAAGCCTTTACCAGAATATCATATAAAAATCTCTGGTTTTGACCAACAGGTAAGTTATTGGAATATTCTCTTTTAGATAGGGCTGATTTTATTTAACCATATGTTGGCCTTCATTAAGCAGATGTAAGTTCCAGGATATCCCAGCCATAACAAAACTAGTTTTAGACAGTATAATTCTTCTTTTTTTTAATTCATCCTTCTTTCAAAGGTAAAGTATTCATTTTGCTTCTTCTAATGGCTAGAATATATATATATATACGGCTTGCCACATCTGCATAAACATCCACACCACTAATGTTGTCCAAGGCAAAGGCAATGGCTGATACAGCTTGGCACCAGTGATGTCGCAACATATTTCTACAGCTGAGTAAACTGGAGAAACATGAAATAAAGTGCCTTGCTCAAGAAGACTATACATCACCTGGTTCGAAAATCGAACTTACAATCTCATGATTGCAAGCCCAACACTCTAACCACTAAGCTGTTTGCCTTCATGAAAGTATAATACACAGGACTAAATCATTCACTGTGTACTTCATGAAAGTATAATACACAGGACTAAATCATTCACTGTGTACTTCATGAAAGTATAATACACAGGACTAAATCATTCACTGTGTACTTCATGAAAGTATAATACACAGGACTAAATCATTCACTGTGTACTTCATGAAAGTATAATACACAGGACTAAATCATTCACTGTGTACTTCATGAAAGTATAATACACAGGACTAAATCATTCACTGTGTACTTCATGAAAGTATAATACACAGGACTAAATCATTCACTGTGTACTTCATGAAAGTATAATACACAGGACTAAATCATTCACTGTGTACTTCATGAAAGTATAATACACAGGACTAAATCATTCACTGTGTACTTCATGAAAGTATAATACACAGGACTAAATCATTCACTGTGTACTTCATGAAAGTATAATACACAGGACTAAATCATTCACTGTGTACTTCATGAAAGTATAATACACAGGACTAAATCAGTCACTGTGTACTTCATGAAAGTATAATACACAGGACTAAATCAGTCACTGTGTACTTCATGAAAGTATAATACACAGGACTAAATCATTCACTGTGTACTTCATGAAAGTATAATACACAGGACTAAATCAGTCACTGTGTACTTCATGAAAGTATAATACACAGGACTAAATCATTCACTGTGTACTTCATGAAAGTATAATACACAGGACTAAATCATTCACTGTGTACTTCATGAAAGTATAATACACAGGACTAAATCAGTCACTGTGTACTTCATGAAAGTATAATACACAGGACTAAATCATTCACTGTGTACTTCATGAAAGTATAATACACAGGACTAAATCATTCACTGTGTACTTCATGAAAGTATAATACACAGGACTAAATCATTCACTGTGTACTTCATGAAAGTATAATACACAGGACTAAATCAGTCACTGTGTACTTCATGAAAGTATAATACACAGGACTAAATCATTCACTTTCTTGTTCTTTAGGATAAGATGTATGATTTAAAGGATATGTGGCAGTTATTTCCAGATAGTCAATTACAGGGTTTAATTAAATTGATAACACTTCGTTGCAATGCTAATGTGTGTGTTAATGTACAAAACCATTATTTTAAAGATCTTACTGTCTTTAATGCTTTTACTGCTTTAATGCTTTAGCATTTAAATTGGCTGTATCCAGTCAGAATTCTCTCACCTCTTTCTGTTAAAACCGGCTATAACTGGCTCCTCATACAGACTTTAAGGTATTGTTCTCAAAATAAATAACAAATCTCATAGATTCGATATTATGTGAGATAATTATGTGAGGTAAAGCCTTTACTACGAAAATACAATTAAGGCCCCACTCAGTCACGAATGACCATGGGTTTTACACCTAGAAAATTTCCCACCGAGGCACAAGCCTGGACAAGGTTTGTTTTGTGGAAGACCAGCAGTCACCCATGCATACCAGCCTCCCCTCTTCACACCACTGATGTTGTCCATGGGAAAGGCAATGGCCGATACAGCTTGGCACCAGTGACGTCGCAACTCATTTCTACAGCTGTGTAAACTGGAGCAACGTTAAATAAAGTGTCTTGCTCAAGGACTCAACGCATCACCCGGTCCGAGAATCGAACTCACAATCTATCAATTGCAAGCCCAATGCTCTAACCACTAAGGCATGCATGAAAATACAGTAGTATTATATTTATATAGTGTAATGTAAATGCTAAAGAGTTAAAAGTTATAGGAAAAATAATAATTGTTTCTCCTTTTTGGCACAAGGCCAGCAATTATCCCAGTGTATTACTGGTACTTTATTTTATCGACCCCGCAAGGATGAAAGGCAAAGTTAACCTCGGCAGGATTTGAACTCATGGCGTCAGACCCTCTACTGATACTGCCAATCCACCGCCCTTAGAAAGATAATAATGTTATAACAAAGGTATAGGCTTATAATCATAATATTATAAAGGAAGGAGTGCAGGATAGCGTCCATTTTATATTTGTTTATCCCGTTTGTAAAATAAGTTGGATTACTTTGAATAAATAATTGTTTCTATTTTAGGCACAAGGCCAGCAATTACCCAGTGCATTACTGGTACTTTATTTTATCGACCCCGTAAGGATGAAAGGCAAAGTCAACCTCGGCGGGATTTGAACTCAGATCGTAAAGGGACGTAACTATGCTGGAAAGCATGGCGTCCGTCCCTCTACCGATACTGCCAATCCACCGCCCTATTTGAATAAATAATGAATGAACATTATGTAATTTATCTACTAAATTTCGTAACTCTTGACTAAATATATATAATTTTATTGTTTATTTCAAGATTCACGTCTTTAAAATTTTCAAATGTCAACATTTCCGGTTAGCGTCTGTTATATTATAACTCTTATTACATCACTTATATAAACGCTCATATATTTGCATCGTTATATGTTTATATTTCCATCGCTAATTTTCTCCTAATGCAGTTTATATATAATATCGTCTTTTTTTTAATGTATCATGGATTACTTTACTGATTACAGAGGAGGGTGTAACACAGTCTCTCTTCAATTTCTGTGCATATAATCAATTACGATTTCATTTGATGCATCATATCTACATGTATATATACTTGCGTATAATATCAATATGCACAATATACATACTAGCAGAAAACCACCTGAAGGGTGGTTTTTCTGCTAGTAAATATAAGTTAGTATCAATTTATTTGGCACTGAAAGTTGTAAATTAATCTATGTCCTGTTGTTGAGATTCTTTACAATGTTAACATAGACTATATACAAAACAGTTGACTCAAAGAATATTGGATAAATTTGAAATGTGAGTGTCCCAACACAAAGGATCATAATAATAATTGAACACCATGAATAAATAATAGTTGAGAAAAAGGGGTACCCCTAGAAATGGAAAAAAGTGAACTCTGGCGCCTGCAAGGAATAAAGCTCTACATTTCTCAGATACCTGGCAAATAAGTTAACTATCCATGAAATACTGGGTTTGATTCCTCACAGACATCTCTATCCATATTTTTCTATCTCCGGGGTTACTTTACCTGATTTTATGAACTATTATTTATTATAGTGATCAACTATTATTACAGTCGTTTGCATTGGGATACACACTATAGACTATATAATTTTATTGTAAGTAATAAACTGAAATAACAAAGTAAACGACACAGTACAATGAAGAAATATATTAATTTAACACTTGAAATAATAAGAGAAGAGTCTTAACATTTCTGACACTAGTCCTTCATCAGAAGATAGAATGAGAAATAAAAGATGAAATAGAAAGATAGAGAGTAAGAAGAGGTAGGAATGGAAAGAAAATTGAGAGAAAAAACAGACATGTATTGTTGATTTTTATTTATTTATTTTTAAGGTTGTAACCTTCTCATCACTACAAAAGCCAAGAAAGATTATCATTCGAGGTAATGATCAAAAAGAATATCCCTTTATAGTAAAATGTGGAGAAGATTTGCGTCAAGATCAAAGAATTCAACAACTGTCTGGAGTTATCAATGAAATATTAAAAAAGAATTCTATTTGTCAAGCTAAGAAATTACAGCTGAAGACATATCAAATCATACCGATGACTACATGGTATGTTTTGTTAAAGATACTTTCTTCGTAGCAGCCGCTGGCAACATCTTTCTCCATTTCTAAGGGACTTTACCCAATTTTTATAAGTGTAATTACAATGTAGTGAACAGGAAGACAAGTAAATACCAGAGCTTGTCCGCTGGCTTTCTCTTTGCCCCAGTTGCCATTGAGACCTTTGGCAGCCGCAGACTCCAGACAGCTGACCGCCTCCATATTATCGGAATGATAGCAGCCCGTCTGAGGAGGTGGGCTGGCTGTTGTAGTCAGTGTCGCTGGCCATTGTCCTCAGAAATACCTTTGCCATTTTTTTCCGCAGAGGCGCAGCCCAAACACCGCTCTGACCTAGGTGTAGAGTCTGTCACCCTTCCCCCTTTCTTCTGTTGCCTAATAGTCCTTGCTCTTTCCCTTGTTTTCCTCTCAATCATGGCATTTATAGTCCTTTCCAATACTGCTTTTTCTGTAGGTTTGACCAATTTATAGTTATCAACAATAAATTTATTTCTTACAATTTCTTTTTAAATTTTATAACTGTAATTGCAGTTACTTCTGTGATTGAGAAACCTACATCTTCTTATGAACCTTTCTTAAGTTTTTATGTTAATAACTTGATATAGATGAGTTTAGATTGAGAGATGTATTATTGCAAACCTGATAAACACTGTAAAAAAGGGGTGACTATGCCTGATATTCTCTCTTCTCACTTTTCCTGTAACTCCTGAGAAAGCTGTAGGGGATCATATGACATACAGCGTTTCTGAGACATTGTTTATTTCCAGGGATTATGTTTAACAATAAAGCTCATTTGGTCATTCCATGAGAGTTTCTTGGTCAGTCTATGAACTTTTTAGCCAACCCTCATATAGCATTGAATTCAGGCTAAATGAATTCAAAGATATGAGTACAAAGATACTTGTTTTTCTTTAATATTATCAATTTCTTCATTGTTGTAATCTTTTTAGTGTTGGACTAATTGAATGTCTTGAGAATGTTGTCACTCTTCAAGATACCTTGAAACGAGATTTAACTAACAAGGAATGGCAAAATTACATTATTGAGTAAGTAATATAAATTTATTGTCTTATTTGTACTTTTACATTACATATACCTTTAGTATTTGTACTTGCTACAACACATATACTAAAATTGGAATGGTACAGAGAAGATTATCATGACCCCTGCACATGGATGACATGCAAATTCGTGAAGCGTTCCATATTTTTCACACTGTAAATGTAGTTGGCATTAGGAAGGGTATTCAGCCATAGAAACCAAACCAAAATTAGTTGTGTATGAGCAAGACATGGTCATCTGATCTGAATTGTATCCCAATGAGACCGCTCATCTAACCCATGCTAGCATAGAAAAATGGCCATTAAACGATGATGATAATGATGATGATTGTCAAATATCATCAGTTTTATGTCTGTTTTTCCATGCTGGCATGAGTAAAACAGGTTTATTTCAGTATAAGCCTATTGCTATTTGTCACACTCATTCATTATCTGATACACACAACAAGAGAATTGTTCAATATTTCATTAAAAACTCCAGACAGCTGATCTTGTTGCAAATCTTCTCCACATTTTACTATGAAAAGATATTCTTTTTGATCGTTACTTCAAATGATAATCTTTAGTAGCTTCAATGCACAGAACTCATTGCTGATGTGGCAGCTGAACCATATGCCTTCATTAATTGTTTGCATCAGTTAACCTTATTTACATTACTCTATATTTACTATTATATTTTCATGGTAAAGGCTTTATCTCCCATAATTATCTCACATCACATTTATATTACTCTATATTTACTATTATATTTTCATGGTAAAGGCTTTACTTCACATAATTATCTCACATAACATTTATATTACTCTATATTTACTATTATATTTTCATGGTAAAGGCTTTACTTCACATAATTATCTCACATAACATTTACATTACTCTATATTTACTATTATATTTTCGTGGTAAAGGCTTTATCTCCCATAATTATCTCACATAACATTTACATTACACTATATTTACTATTATATTTTCATGGTAAAGGCTTTACTTCACATAATTATCTCACATAACATTTACATTACACTATATTTACTATTATATTTTCGTGGTAAAGGCTTTATCTCCCATAATTATCTCACATAACATTTATATTACTCTATATTTACTATTATATTTTCGTGGTAAAGGCTTTATCTCCCATAATTATCTCACATAACATTTATATTACTCTATATTTACTATTATATTTTCATGGTAAAGGCTTTATTTCACATAATTATCTCACATAACATTTACATTACACTATATTTACTATTATATTTTCGTGGTAAAGGCTTTATCTCCCATAATTATCTCACATAACATTTATATTACTCTATATTTACTATTATATTTTCATGGTAAAGGCTTTATTTCACATAATTATCTCGCATAACATTTACATTACTCTATATTTACTATTATATTTTCATGGTAAAGGCTTTACTTCACATAATTATCTCACATAACATTTACATTACTCTATATTTACTATTATATTTTCGTGGTAAAGGCTTTATCTCCCATAATTATCTCACATAACATTTATATTACTCTATATATACTATTATATTTTCATGGTAAAGGCTTTACTTCACATAATTATCTCACATAACATTTACATTACACTATATTTACTATTATATTTTCATGGTAAAGGCTTTACTTCACATAATTATCTCACATAACATTTACATTACACTATATTTACTATTATATTTTCATGGTAAAGGCTTTACTTCACATAATTATCTCACATAACATTTACATTACACTATATTTACTATTATATTTTCATGGTAAAAGCTTTACTTCACATAATTATCTCACATAACATTTACATTACACTATATTTACTATTATATTTTCATGGTAAAGGCTTTACTTCACATAATTATCTCACATAACATTTACATTACTCTATATTTATTATTATATTTTCATGGTGAAGGCTTTACCTCACATAATTATCTCACATAACATTTACATTACTCTATATTTATTATTATATTTTCATGGTAAAGGCTTTACTTCACATAATTATCTCACATAACATTTACATTACTCTATATTTACTATTATATTTTCACGGTAAAGGCTTTACCTCACATAATCATAGCATTGGATGCATTTAATTTTTTTAGTCGAGGAATGGTATGCTATATATACCAGGATTACCAGATGTATGAACAGTCATACAAACTGGAAAATTTGTGGTTTGATAAATTAGTGATTTGCATAAACGAAACCCTATAGTCAATCTTTTATCTAAAGAAGAAATATAAACACTGACAAAAGGAAACCAATGTGAAACTAATGAATAATTGTGTTATCTGTAAATCTATAATACTCTTGCAACAGATGTATTGCATTTCTATAACAAGCTATGTTTTAAAATTTCAGGCCATTTATAAAACATGAACATTTTCAAGAAAAATTCAAAAGTGGGTCTGCGTCTACATATATCAGTATGGCCAAGAAGTGTAGCAAAGCTGCCGCTGATATGGAATACAAAAATATCTGTGCATTAATACCATGGGATCTTTTAAGGTTGTACAATTTCCTTCTTTTTTTTTTTACCTCTAATATTTACCAAATCAAATATTATCCATTTTCCACTTTTGCCTTTGTTTTTCTCTCTTTGCATGAGTTAAATAGATTGTTGTTTTTTTTGTTTTGTTTTTTTTTCTAAATTCAACAATTCAATACTGTCAGAATAATTTTACAGGTTATATATTCTATTGGTAACTATTCCACTCTAAAGTAGGAATCAAACATCATCATCATCACCGTTTTATGTCCATTCTTCCATGCTAGCATGGGTTAGCTGGGTTGTCCTGTTGTAGGCAATGCCAGGTCGGGTGACTATGTCTTGCTCATATGGGAACTGATTTTGGCTTGATTTCTACAGCTGGAGGATGCCCTTCCTAACACCAACCTCATTTACAGTGAGTACTAACTGGTGCCTACATGACCACTTTACAGTGTGGACTGGGTGCTTTTTTTGTTGTGACACCTCCACGACCACTTTGCAGTGGGAGCATATTGTCTATATACTTCAGCTTCGGCTTGTACCCGTGGGAAGTTGGGTTTTCTGTAACGCCAGATGTATCAATCCTGTGTCATCGCCTTTGAGAGGTGCAAATGGGCATGGTCAGCTTTTATCACCTCATCCCAGGTCTTCTTGGGTCTCCCCACACCAAGGCTTCCATTGACTCTTAGTGCTCTGGACCTTTTTATGCAGCTGTCATCCTTCATACGCATCACATGTCCATGATATACATTATTCATAATAATTGATAATAATAAACAAGGAGAAAAAACACTCCATGTCCAATATCCTGCATGACTTCAAAGCCAGAGTGAAAAATAACAATGGTTCAAAAGCTTTAACCTGTTGACTGCTGTGTATATTTTACACAGCTACAGTTGCTGTGCTGGGTGTTTGTTTTTTTTCGGTAAATAACTATTTTTTTAAACAAACATTTATTAACAACACATGCAAGTGTGGAAGATGGACGTTAAACGATGATGATGATGATGATGATGATGACATATCTGAATGGTTGGCAAATGTCACATCAATAAACTAGTAACCCCATCTGTTAGAAACGAGTTCATAACTTTGAAGTTATTTGGCAAATATTATTGACATTAAAGATAAATGTTTTAAGGTTGATTAATGAAGAAATGTTAATAAAATACATCGAAGGTGTAATTTTATTGGGGAAATATCTTTAAAATATAAATATTTAAATTAATTGTTTCTACTTTAGGCACAAGGCCAGCAATTACCTAGTGCATTACTGGTACTTTATTTTATCGACCCCGTAAGGATGAAAGGCAAAGTCAAATATTTAAATTAATGCGACTGAAGGCGCATCAGAATGTATGAAATGATGTTGGAGATATGGAGATAATTCACATATGTGATATATATTTTTTTTTTGTTTAACTTGTTAGAATATATCCATTTTACTGTATATATATATATATATATGTATGTATGTATATATATATATATATATATATATATATATATATATATATATACAATATATTAATAAATGGAAACTATATTTATAAAACCATAATTATTTTATTAAGGGTAACCAAGGCAAATTATGGTGGGCTTTCATCAAATAAAATACAGATTTGTTTTATAAATAAATATTGACATACCCGGAAAAAAGACAACCTTAACGGTTGAAGTTCCCTGGATAGTGGAGATAATATTTTATTGAGGGTGATACAAAGTTATGAGTGAGTATGCAAATGAGTGTCAGAAAAATTTAAAAATACAACGGTTTATTTAAATTAAACTGTTGGAAGAAAGGAGATGTAAAAGGGGGAGAGAAAAAATATTGAAAGGGAGGGAGAAAGAATAGTGAAAGAGAGAGAGAAGAAAAGAGAAAGAGACAGAGAAGGAAAGACAAGATTATGCATAGTGAGAGTGAAGAGAAGCGAAGCGAACAAAGAAATAAGTTTTACATGGATGAATACTCAGAACGTAAATATAACGTTCATTATGCTATGTTTATAATATATATAATAAGTTAAAAAATTAAATTAAGGATAAAAAAATTGTTAAGATTTAAAAATATTGTTAGAATTTAATTAGAAATTTAATTAAAATTTAATTAAAATAAGATATAGTGCAAAAAGAAGTATTTAAAATATATTAAGATGTATTAATAATATATGGGTTTAGATGGGTATGTTATGTTATAGATTATAAATTATTTAAATGTATAGTATTTTATATTGGAAAAAATCTAGTATAGTTTATTTGATTAAAGTAAGTTTGGCAAAATTATATTTAGCCAGAATTTATTAATAGTTGTAAGTCAAATCTTAAACATCCAAATAATTCCAAAAATTACGAAAATTTACGAGAGTTTACAAAGAAATAAGTACTTAATTAGAATTATATATTAAAACCATTTAAAAATTCAGACTATAAATTAAGACTATAAAAATTGAGATTATAAAAACAATAAGGAAGTTTAAAGGAAGTTAAAAGGGATTTTTTTAAAAACTCAAATGACTCCAAGGATAGATAAAAATCTCTTTAAAAAGTTATAAGAAGTTATAAAAAGTTATAAAAATTCATCTTAAAATATAATTAAAACATACCACATACATTATTCCACATATATATAAATAATATAAATATTTGGATATATATGAAAATATATAAATATAAAAAATGTTTAAAATATTGGAAGATATGAAAATAATGGTTTTTCCGTATCTTTCAAAAATTTTCAGAAAGTCTTTCAAAGGAAATTTTTAGAATTTTCAAAACCTTTTCTTAAAAGAATTTTTAAGCTTGTTGAATCCCAACAAATTAAATATAACCTCTGCATATATATATATATATATAATTGTTTCTACTTTAGGCACAAGGCCAGCAAATACCCAGTGCATTACTGGTACTTCATTTTATCGACCCCGTAAGGATGAAAGGCAAAGTCAAACTCGGCGGGATTTGAACTCAGATCGTAAAGGGACGTAACTCTATGCTGGAAAGCATGGCGTCCGACCCTCTACCGATACTGCCAATCCACCGCCCCTTATATATATATAATGGGACCCCATTTGCTCACCATACGGAGAGATAGAGGCAATGACAATGGGAGTTCAGCTGTTCTCTCATGTTTACTTAGGTTACTATTTTCTACTTATTATACACATGTATATATATATATATATATCATCATCATCATCATCATCATCACCGTTTTACGTCCGTTCTTCCACGCTAGCATGGGTTAGACGGGTTGTCCTGCTGTGGGCAGTGTCCGGTCGGCTGACCTTGTCTTGCTCATACGGGAACTGATTCTGGCATGATTTCTACAGCTGGATGCCCTTACTGGAGCAATGTGAAATAAAGTGTCTTGCTCAAGGAAACAACACATCACCCGGTCTGAGAATTGAACTCACAACCTTTCGATTGCAAGGCCAATGCTCTAACCACTAAGCCATGCGCCTAATATAATTGTTTCTACTTTAGGCACAAGGCCAGCAATTGGGAGTTCAGGTGTTCTTTCATGTTTACTTAGGTTACTATTTTCTACTTATTATACACATATATATATAAATATATATGACAATGTCACTGGACCGAGACCTTTGGCGGTACTCAGTAACAGAGAAGACCCGCCTTGCCAGTAGGCATCTCTAACAAAATACACCCCGTCCCGCCACCACCCCCACCCATCCACACCACCCCGTCCTATGTAAAGTTATGTTGGTGCCGCGCCATCCAGGCCGAAACAAATGAGATCGTGTAGGTGTCACGACAAAAA
Source organism: Eledone cirrhosa (assembly GCA_964016885.1). Lineage (NCBI taxonomy): Eukaryota > Metazoa > Mollusca > Cephalopoda > Octopoda > Eledonidae > Eledone > Eledone cirrhosa. The sequence goes on along the minus strand of OZ024752.1, from coordinate 39,310,847 downwards.
AACACACAGTCCACGCTGTAATGTGGCCGTGTAGGCAACACGGTAAAAACCTCCCAGACCCACACTGTAAATGTGGTTGGTGTTAGGAAGGGCATCCAACTGTAGAAAACCTGCCAGACAGTCCTATGCGAGCAAGACAATCACTCTTGCCTCAAGTGGGACTACCCCCGTCCAAACCCATGCAAGCGTGGAACACGGACGTTAAACGTTGATGATGATGATGATATATATATATATATATATATATATATATATATATATATATATATATATATATATATATATATATATATATATATATATATATATATACATGTGTATAATAAGTAGAAAATAGTAACCTAAGTAAACATGAAAGTACAGCTGAACTCCCACTGTCATCGCTTCCATCTCTCTGGTCCTCCCCATCACTCTGTATGGTGAGCAAATGGAGTCCCGTGTGCTGGCCTCCCCACAGCCCCGCCAGACAGAATGGAGAAGGCGTTTCCTCGGAGGATGGTAAAGGGAGATGTGCTGGAAGAGCCATTCCAACTCGCGAGGCTCACACCTATGGATGGACAGCTCAGCGCCTATGTTGGAAAAGAGTTCAAACATGTTAGGTCGAGTTATCTCATCTGTGGCACTGGAATGCATACATGTTAGGACGAGTTATCTCATCTGTGGCACTGGAATGCATCTATGTTAGGACAAGTTATCTCATCTGTGGCACTGGAATGCATCTATGTTAGGACAAGTTATCTCATCTGTGGCACTGGAATGCATCTATGTTAGGACAAGTTATCTCATCTGTGGCACTGGAATGCATCTATGTTAGGACAAGTTATCTCATCTGTGGCACTGGAATGCATCTATGTTAGGACAAGTTATCTCATCTGTGGCACTGGAATGCATACATGTTAGGACAAGTTATCTCATCTGTGGCACTGGAATGCATACATGTTAGGACGAGTTATCTCATCTGTGGCACTGGAATGCATCTATGTTAGGACAAGTTATCTCATCTACGACACTGAAGAGGTTAAGCTAAAAGCAGAAACAGATTAGTCTGATTTTAGTTGCATAAGACTAATGTCTAGCCACAAGCAACTACAAAATGAAGTAGTACAAGAAGATGCTAACACCAAATGCAAACTAAGTGTCAGGTGAAAAGTTCATAGGCTGACCAAGATACTCTCATGGAAGGACCAAATGAGGTTTATTTTTTAACATAGTCTCTGAAAAAAAAAACAATTCAGTTATTAATAAGAAGAGTTGAAATTAATGCATGCAAGATTTCACAGCTCTAGCATCACTCCTTCATAGGCTGACCAAGATATTCTCATGGAATGACCAAATGAGGTTTATCTTTCAACATAGTCCCTGGAAAGAAACAATGCAGTCATTAATAAGAAGAGTTGAAATTAATGCATTCAAGATTTCACAACTCTAGCATCACCACTTCATAGTCAGCCTATGAACATTTCAGCCGACCCAAGTATGTAACCAGTACAATGAGACAATTGACTACATAATCACAGACAAAACTTAGTTGACAGCTGTGTCCACTGGACAATGTATCAACACTGGACTGAGAAAACAGATAAGAAGTGGTATAAATTTATAGCAAGCATGGTATATGACAACTTGGCGTTGAGTCATCTGGAACATGTCTCTCCATATCCAAACTATCCAGCCTTATTAACCAATAGCTGGAATAAAATTATCTGTCACTGATAGACATCTCTCACTTTTGACTACATTAGATAAGTATTTTCTGTCATAGCTATGGATTGATCTAAGCTTTATGAGTGGAGTTAGACAGAAACTGAAGCTATTCTTTGATGGCAATCTTAATCCCTTGTCAGGTTTAACATTAGCTCTTGGCTCTTGAGTGACTTGAGTATAAAGCCTGCCATAAGGCTCACACAGCTAACCTTTGTTTTAGCCAAGCCAAGCAAATAACCTTAAAACAGCTGTTATTGTTGTTTGTTGTTGCTATTATTATTTTGTAGAGGGCAGTGGATTGGCAGTATCGGTAGGGCGTCGGACAACATGCTTTGCAGTATAGAGTTACGGCCCTTTATTATCTGAGTTCAAATCCCGTCGAGGTTAACTTTGCCTTTCATCCTCACGGGGTCAATAAAATAAAGTACCAGTAATACACTGGGGTAATTGCTGGTTTTGTGCCAAAAGTAGAAACAATTATTATTTTGTAGAGGCAAGGGCTCATAAAGTTTAACCCTTTAGCATTTAAACCAGCCATATCTGGCCAGAATTCTCTCACCTCTTTCTGTTTAAACTAGCCATAACTAACCACTCATACTGATGTTAAGGTATTGTTCTCAAAATAAATAATTGTTTCTACGTTTGGCACAAGGCCAGCAATTATCCCCAGTGCATTACTGGTACTTTATTTTATCGACCCCGTAAGGTTGAAAGGTAAAGTTAATCTCAGCAGGATTTGAACTGAGAATGCCAAGGGCCATAACTCTACGCTGCAAAGCAAGGGGTCTGATGCTCTACCAATACTGCCAATCCAGATTCGATATTATGTGAAGTAAAGTCTTTACCATGAAAATACAATAGTACTGTAAATGTGGTTGGTGTTAGGAAGGGCATCCAACTGTAGAAAACCCGCCAGACAGTCCTATGCGAGCAAGACAACCACTCTTGCCTCAAGTGGGAAAACTCCCGTCCAAACCCATGCAAGCGTGGAACATGGACGTTAAACGATGATGATGATGATGATGATGATGATGAATGTAAATGCTAAAGGGTTAATGCTTTCCGTGTTATATTGTTGAATAAAGTTGAATTATGATACAATGATTTGAATATTGCAATTGTATTCTTGAGTATAATCTCCAAACAAATGTATAATTCTCTTGTTTCAAACAGACAATCATTTAAGAAAATGAGTACATCACCTGAGGCTTTTCATGTTCTACGCTCTGGCTTTACGATTTCTCATGCAGTTTTATGCATCTGTCACTACATACTTGGTGTTGGTGATCGGCATTTAAGTAACCTGATGATACATCAAGGTACAGGACAAATGATAGGAATTGATTTCGGTCATGCTTTTGGTTCAGCAACACAAGTAAGTTAAAGAAAAAAATGTTTCCAATTTTTTTATTTTTAGAAACAAACATTTGCAAATCTATCTCACCCATGTATTGAATATAAAGACAATGTAACATTGAAAGTTTCTCTGTGTGAGCGGAATAGAAAATAGTAATTTATTAATTTTCACATTTAACAGAAGCTAAGAATAAAAGAGTAATAGGAAAATATGATCAAGAAATGAGCTAGAATGACAGCAAATAACTGATTGAAACAAGAAATGGACTAGAATGATGAGAGATTGCTTAAAATAATAAATGGACTGGAATGATGGTGAGAGATTGCTTAAAATAATAAATGGACTGGAATGATGGTGAGAGATTGCTTAAAATAATAAATGGACTGGAATGATGGTGAGAGATTGCTTAAAATAATAAATGGACTGGAATGATGGTGAGAGATTGCTTAAAATAATAAATGGACTGGAATGATGGTGAGAGATTGCTTAAAATAATAAACCTCATTTGGTCATTCCATGAGAATATCTTAGTCAGTCTATGAACTTTTCAGCCGAAACTCATATAACTGCATTGTTGCTTTCCAGGGACTATGTTGAAAAATAAACCTCATTTGGTCATTCCATGAGAGTATCTTGGTCAGCCTATGAACTTTTCAGCCGACTCTTGTATTTCATCTATTATAATTGTTCTATTTAAATTTATTGATATTCTTTCTATTTCTTTATAGAATATACAAATACCAGAGTTAATTCCTTTCCGACTTACCCGTCAACTTCAAAATGTCTGTTTGCCACATGGCACTAAAGGCATTTTTGAAGGAACTATGGTTCATTGTTTGAAAGCACTTCGCTCTGATAAAGAACTTCTTATACATACAATGGAGATCTTTGTTAGGGAACCTTCTCTTGATTGGCTGGTAAGAAAAACTCAATTTCTTTGAAACATCTAAGAGATTCTAGTCATCGTTTTCATCATTATTATCATCATCATCATCATCATCATCATCGTTTAACGTCCATTTTCCATGTTAGCATGAGTAAGACAGGTTGACCCTTTGGAAGAGAATCAGGTCAGAGGACCATGTGTTGCTCACCTGGTGCTGATTTCTACAGCTGGATCCTCTTCCTAATGCCAACCACATTTACAGTGTGTGCTGGGTAGTTTTTGTCATGTCACAACCATTTTATAAATAAAAATTGATGAATAGGAGAAGAAAAGATAAAGTGAAAGTTATAATAGAGGAAAAACACTGTAAACTATAGAAAAATGTGGGTAGAAATAGAAGTAATTGTAAAATCAGTAAAGATTTAACCCTTTAGCACTTAAACTAGCCATAACCAGCCAAAATTCCCCTCACCTCTTTCTGTTCAAATTGGCTGTAAATAGCCACTCATACTTTAGGTTACGGTATTATTCACAAAATAAATAATGCTAAAATCTGATAGATTCAATATTATGAGAGATATTATGTAAGATAAAGCCTTTTCTGTGAAAATACAATAGTTTATATTGAGTAATGTAAATGCTCTTTTACTGGGATAAATTATTGATTTCTTTTAATTTATCAAAAGGTTGATCTTAGTAGTGGAGGTAGTTTAGTGAATTGGTCATAGGGTTATTTACTCCAGTAAATACCACTACATGCCAACCACTAATTTAATTTATTTAGATGTAAAAGAAATGACAATGTAGTAATTGAAACATGACGAATACTTTAGAAACGAGTATCAGTAACGATTTGTATTTATTGAAGTAGCTTGTTACAATTTTGGTAGTGAAACATACCTCGTGCCATGATGTGGTGTAATCCTGAGATATAAGATAGGATTAGAAAAAGTTTAGCATCTGTGCTTGGTGTGGTCAGTTCTAGAGCTGCTGGTAAAAGAGAGGTAGATTGTCCTTTGCTCCTTCTTTTATAATCTCTGGAATGGAAGTTCAAGGAGTATTCTAGAAATTCTACGGGAAGTAACTCTGGCTACAGCAGTATGGACAAGTAAATCCATGCTAGCATGTGTGTAGTTTTAATTGTAGGAACTGATTTTAGAAATAAGATAAGAACAGATTTTATGGGCAAAACCAACAGGTAGGAGGCCCAAGGGTAGACCCTGGGCATGATGGTTGGATAACATTCATGAGCTTGACTGGTCATGCTTGGGGATCTAACCAGATCAGTTGAAGACGGTTGCTTTTGACAGGACCAGCTGGAGGGAGTGTTTGCAGACTCTCAGGAATAAGTAGGCAAAGAAGAAGAGATAAGAAAGGAACAAGGCATTTTTTTTTAATATAAATTGATCATGGAAGAAATGATAATGATCCTAGCCTTTGCAGACTTTCCCAGCTTGGAGAAATTAATGTAGTTGATGTTGAGTTTGAACACTTGAAAGGATAAAAATATGGATGAAGATGCATTTCTAGAGGTTTACAGTTTAGAGAATAAAAGACTGTACAAATTGTTTCATTCAGAGTACTTTAACTCTTTAGTGTTTAAATCGGCCAGAATTCTCTCACCTCTTTCTGTTCAAACTGGTTGTAACTGGCTGTTCATACTGATGTTAAGGTATTGTTCTCAAGATAAATAATATCAAAATTTCATAGATTCGATATTATGTGAGATAAAGCTTTTTCTGTGAAAATACAATAGTAAATATAGGGTAATGTGAATGCTAAAGGGTTAAGAGTGATTAGAAGAGTATGTACAGGTAGCTGCAAAAAGAGGTCATTATATTAGCAATGTACGTCCCTTTACGATCTGAGTTCAAATCCCGCCGAGGTTGACTTTGCCTTTCATCCTTACGGGGTCGATAAAATAAAGTACCAGTAATGCACTGGGTAATTGCTGGCCTTGTGCCTAAAGTAGAAACAATTATATTAGCAATGTATCAGATCACTCCTGAGTGCTACTGGTAACATGTAACTTAATACAACCTGTCTCATGGTCGTTGATGACTAAACTAGCAACCCCACTAAGTTTGCTTGATGAGGAGGGTGATTTTGGACACCCTGCAGGATGGAAAACATACCTGTCAAAAGACAGAGGAACTCAACGGTCATCCAATAGTGTGTCATCATCATCATCACTGTTTTATGTCCGTTCTTCCACGCTACCATGGGTTAGACGGGTTGTCCTGTTGTGGGCAGTGTCCGGTCGGCTGACCATGCCTTGCTCATACAGGAACTGATTCTGGCTTGATTTCTACAGCTGGATGCCCTTCTTAACACCAACCTCATTTACAGTGAGAGCTTGGTGCTTTTTTCCGTGGCGCCTACACGTCCACTTTATAGTGTGGGCTGGGTGCTTTTTTGCCGTGGCACCTCCACGACCACCTTGCAGTAGGAGGGTGTGGGGGCATATTGTCTATATGCTTCAGCTTCGGCTTGTACCCGTGGGGGGGGGTCTTCTGTATTACTGCGTGACGCCCTGAAATCACGGTGGTGTGTCATCGCCTTTGAGAAGTGTAATTGGGTAAGGTCAGCTTTTGTATATATCATGTGGATGTGTAAATATGTATATGTTAATTTAAGTGTGTGCAGATCTGTAACAGATTTCACTGGTTGGCACTGGATGGTCTTTTGTGGTGTCCCCCGTGTGTCCCAGTGTCTGTTCAATATGCCACTCAGTTAACTAATGATGTACAATATATGCTCATTAAGACCATCTGCACAATGAACTCAGTCGATAATTGGATCGGTCCTACACACGACAGCAATGCTCGGGCACTGAATGAGTGCGTGCACGACGGTCTCGTCGCTCTGCGCGCATCTCGGACAGGCTTGGCTGATGACACTTCCGTGCCTGTAGAGCTTATCTCGAACCGGCAATGCTCTCCAGTAGCACTGCCAGGCCAGGGATTTCTGGAAGCACCTAGCCTCTCTAAGTTTGAATACTGAGCGATGTGGAGAACAGTTTCCTCCTTCCCAAGGTGCCTCATTTGGCTATCATAGCAGAGTCCAACAGAACAGATCTAGAGGAGTAAGCCTCAATAAAAAAAAAAATCCTGCTTTTCTCACAGTAAGCAGTAGCTCGTACGATGATCATCAGTTTAATTAGATGACCTTAGCAGATGATTGTTTGTTAATTCAACAATGGGTTGGCACAACTGCCCCAGTTAGCGGAGAAATCTATGTGTGGTGGTGGCGGCGGTGGTGGTGTGGTGGTGGCGGTGGTGCTGGTGTGGTGCTGGTGGTGGTGGTGTGGTGGCGGCGGTGGTGCTGGTGGTGGTGGTGGTGGTGTGGTGCTGGTGGTGGTGGTGTGGTGGTGGCGGTGGTGCTGGTGGTGGCGGTGGCGGTGGTGGTGTGGTGCTGGTGGTGGTGTGGTGCTGGTGGTGGTGGTGGCGGTGGCGGTGGTGTGGTGGTGGTGGTGGTGGTGGTGTGGTGGTGGTGGTAGTGGTGGTGTGGTGGTGGTGGTGTGGTGGTGGTGGTGATGGTAGTGGTGGTGGCGGTGGTGGTGGTGTGGTGGTGTGGTGGTGGTGGTGGTGGTGGTGTGGTGGTGGTGTGGTGCTGGTGGTGGTGGTGTGGTGGTGATGGTGGTGGTGGTGTGGTGGTGGTGGCACAACTGCCCCAGTTAGCGGAGAAATCTATGAGTATGCAGGTGTGGCGAGCCACATATATTCTAGCCATTAGAAAAGGCAAGATAAATGCTTCACCTTCGAAAGAGAGATAACTCAAAAAGAAGAGATTATGGTGAAAAGAAGAAACTGCCTTAATCTGTATTCTCTTTCTCAACTCATTTGCTCTGTCTTTCATGTAACTTTAAACTTTCACATATGCTATAGTGTACTGATGATGCTTTACATTTTTCTGTATTTTATTTTTCATAGAAAAATGCTCAAAACAAAATGAGCAGAAAAACAGAAATATTCAGTAAGTAAATTACATAATTTCTCATTTTCACTCTTACGGCTTGTCAGAATATTGAATATAATCATTTTTTTCTCTTTTTATTCACTATTGCGAGATTGCTTATATGAAAGACACAAATTATTTTTATTTTAAGTATCTATTTAGCCATAGAAATATTAATAAGAGCTATTACTTCCTTCTGCGGCTCTCTATGTTTCTTAACTCTAATAATTGTCTTTTGTTTAAATTTATCACCACAGAATAATTGTCCCCAACTCATTTGATTCTTTTCCCTAAGTTATGTAATGTTTATGGTTTGCCAGAAAGAAAAAAAAGAAAAACCAATAAAAAATAGACAGAAATTAAAGAAAAAGAAAACAAAAAAAAATGGAAAAACAAGCACAACTATATGTTACAACAGGAAATGTTGGTACTTCCCTCTAAAAGTTTTTGAAGTTAACCAAGAGTGACATTCATGGCAGTACTGCACTTGGTAGCAAGGCTAAGGTGCTGGACTACTGAAGCTCCCTCATGAGCATTATCTCTCATGTTTCAGTAAGTACCAGTAATGCACTGGGTAATTGCTGGCCTTGTGCCTAAAGTAGAAACAATTATCTCATGTTTCAGTAAGGTAAACCTGGAACAATAACAGAAACAATGATGTCTATAGCCCAGTACTATCAAACTTCTCAAATGTTGTAAACTGGAAAATGTAGTTTACTAATAGATCATGAGAAACTGGGATAAGCACCGGCTCAACATGCTCCTTGCAACACATAAGGGCATGCAATAGATCATGGTATTTCAATAGTTTATTCTGTTGTACATTTATTTATATTTGCTTGGCAATGTTTGATGACTTATGAATACAGTTGCTTTTACAACTAAATGCTTTTCCTCTGCTAGCCATTCATTCAATAAGGATGTTGGAGGTAAACTAAGGCACAATCAGTGACTGAGATGGTTTGAAAAACTAGATGCTTGTAAAATGCTAATTTTTTTTTCCTATCTTTTAGGTGACGAGGATGACCCTTCTTGGTATCCTAGGGAGAAAATTGAATTTGTTAAACGCAAGTTAGATGGGGATCATCCTGCTTACATTACCAGGTAATATCATATTATATTTGTTTTATACTAATCTTTTATGGTGGTATATGGATTAGTGGTTAGGTTGTTCAGTTCAAGATCGTAAGGTTGTGAGTTCAATTCCTGGACCACAAGACAGCATGTTTTGTCATTGAGCAAGACGTTTTATTTCATCTTGCTCCAGTGGTCTGAGGACTTATCTTTTTCTACTGCATTATCAAAATTCAAATCTCTTATAACAGAACAAAAGGATCTGTTACTGAGGTTGCCTCTTGTTTCTCCGCACCAGGATGAGACAGAACTGCCCTTAAGGCCTAATAATGCTTCTGGTTCTTTGATACAATATCTCTTGTTTTAAAGTGTTTGTATCTTAATTTTATGTCAGAACTTATTATTTTTCAAACACCAATATTATTGTCAAAAGTTTGTTATTTTACTAAATTCCTTCAAAAGTCTTAATTACTTTGAAAACTAATTCAAACACACTGGTAGTAATATGGTTAGAAAACAGTTAATTTAAACATTTAAACATATTGGCTGTGTATTCTATTAGTAATATGATTAGAAAACAGTTAATTTAAACATATTGGCAGTGTATTCTATTAGTAATATGATTAGAAAACAGTTAATTTAAACATATTGGCAGTGTATTCTATTAGTAATATGATTAGAAAACAGTTAATTTAAACATATTGACAGTGTATTCTATTAGTAATATGGTTAGGGAAACAGTTAATTTGTAATTAAAGGTGAGATTTAGGTGTTTATATCTGTTTTTTAATTAAAAGTTAAATTTACCTGTTTATATGTGTTTTATATTTAGATGTGAGGTTTGGCTGTTTTTATCTGTTTTATATTAGATGTGAGATTTAGCTTTTCATATCTGTTTTGTAATTAAAGGTGGAATTTAGCTGGTTATATCAGTTTTGTATTTAGATGTGAGATTTAGCTGTTTAGATCTGTTTTTTCTTCAAACATTAGGCTTTTGTGTAGTCATTCATGTGACACTGAATTGGGCTGTGAAAATAGCTGTTCATGTTTCCTTGCTAGTGTTGGTGATCTACATGATAAATACACCCAGTAGTAAAGTGGTTGGTGATAGATAGAGTACCCATCCATAGAAAGCTTGTGAAATAAAGGGTTGGGAAGATCCTTCAGTTGTGTGAAGGACATGACAGCCTCCCTAATTTTGGTGATCTAGACAATAAATGCACCCAATACCTGATGTAAAATGGTTGGTGATAGAAAGGGCATCCAGCCATAGAAAACTTGCCAAACAAAGGATTGAGAGGAACTTTTAGTTCTACATAATAAATGTACTCAGTACAAACTCAACCTGCATTGAGTATACTGGGAATAGTCCCCCCCCCCCCCCTCCACACACATACATGCACATAGATTAGTAAGGGGCTTCTATCCTCATGGAATCATATGGCAACTATTCAGCATGTTCAGTTTCAAAAATGCTCATAGATTTGTTTTTAGGGATAAAATAGCCCATATTTGAAATGTCTACTCTTTTTAATTTTTTATTTAAAGGGATGAAATAGCTCTGAATTCACATGTAAATGGTGCCTTGGAACATGCAGCTTCAATTATTTTTGGTGCTGAAGACAATATTCGGTATACACTTCCACAGAAACATCTTACTGTTGAGCAACAGACTGCAGCAGTTATTGATTTAGCTACAGATCCAAATATTTTGATCAGAACATATAAAGGTTGGAAACCTTTGATTTAAGTCTGAATTATACTAATATTAAAACTATTAAAAATTATTCTTAAACTTCATTTATTAAATCACTTTTATTTCATTCAATCTTTTTAAATAAAACAGTTTTTCTGAAAATTATTCAACTATTGTGTAATATTTCTAAATAGATGTGGAAAAATAAAACAAAGATTAAAGAAACATTTTAATGAGGATTTATCAAAGATTATATTAAAAAAAACATTTTTGCATGTATTTTTATACTGTGTACATAATTAGGATGAGATACAAAAGAGAATAAAAGGTTATTTCTAGCAGGGAAATCGGATGCCAAACGATGATGATGATGACATATATATGCAGACACACACACGCTTCATTTTTAAACAGTAAAGTCAATAATGGTGGTGCCCCAGCATGGCCACAGCCTTTTGGCTGGAAAATGTAAAATAATAAAAGAGAAAATTTGACTTAAAAAATTAGCTTAAAAACTATGAATATCTCATCTTTGTACCATTATTTCATTTCAATTTATCATTAGCTACCTTAACTAAGTTCTGGTTGGTAGTTATACAATATAATTGTTAAACTTTTTGCTTATTTTATATTGTAATTTAGAAATAAATTATTAAAAAATCAACTTTAGTCATTGTGTTTCTTTTTCCTGAAATAATATGTGAAGGCACATGACTTAGTGGTTAGAGCATTGGGCTTGCAATCGAAAGGTTGTGAGTTCAATTCTAGGACCGGGTGATGTGTTGTTTCCTTGAGCAAGACACTTTATTTCACATTGCTCCAGTTTACTCAGCTGTAGAAATGAGATGATAGGACCGGGGTCCCTATCATTCCACTGCAAAGTGGTCATGGGGTTGCCACGGCAAAAAAACACCCAGCCCACATTGTAAATGAGATTGGTGTTAGGAAGGGCATCCAGCTATAGAAACATTTCTTATTTTTTTTCATTTTTTATATTGTAATTTAGAAATAAATTATTAAAGATCAACTTTAGTCATTGTGTATCTTTTTCCTGAATTAATATGGAAGATAAATACATGAAATTTAATTCTATATATGATAAACAGGATGTGGCTAAATGGAGACGAGCTGAAAGTCCATCCTTTAATATTAATCATCTTAACATCTACAGGGTGGGGCATAAAAACTGTTACAAAATAAAATGCAAATAGTTCTTTAAAAAAACATTTATTTCAAGATCTGACTTCAACAAATAGTAAGTAATTGTTTCTACTTTAGGCCAGCAATTACGCAGTGCATTACTGGTACTTTATTTTATCGACCCCGTTAGGATGAAAGGCAAAGTCAACCTCGGCGGGATTTGAACTCAGATCGTAAAGGGACGTAACTATGCTGGAAAGCATGGCGTCCGACCCTCTACCGATACTGCCAATCCACCACCCTCAACAAATAGTAAGTAATATACTATTAAACAACTGCCCAAAAATGTATTCGAAATGCTTTCCTCTAGCTCTCACTACTGCTCGAAGACTTGTAGGAAAGTCTTCGATGGCTGCACGAACAGTTTCCATGGGTATTTTCTCCCATACTTTATTCAGTTTTGATTTTAGAGTTTCAATATTTTGGCTAGGAGTAGAGCAGGCTTCACTCTCAAGAATTGACCATAAGGAAAAATCGAGAGGGTTGAGATCTGGTGATGTCGGAGGCCACTCTTCCTTACTGATCCATGCAGGACAATGGTCTCTACACCACTGTTGTGTTACGCAAGCAGTGTGGCTCATCGCTCCATCTTGTTGGAGAGTCCAAATGTCATCGCCATAAACAGATATGCACCATGGCATCAGTGCTCCTTCCAAAATATCCTTTATGCAAAGTTCTTTGTTAATTTTAACTCCTTGAGGCACAAAAATCAGAGGAGACTTCCCTCTTTCAGAAATGGCTGCCCAATCCATCACTGATGCTGGTTTCCCTGTTCTGAACACTTTTCCTACACTTGAAGGAATTGATTTGGGACTTTTTGCAAGTACTCGATCATTTTGATGATTGTGAGACTGCTGCACAGTGAATAACTTCTCATCTGTAAAGGTCATGTTTTGCAGCGTGCCATCCTTGATACGGTCCAATAACAGTTTACTTCTCGAGAGCCTATTTTCAATTGTGGCTGCAGAAAGAAGCTGCCTCTTTTGGAACTTATAGGGTGACATCCCCAGATCATCTCGACATATCCTCCGTATAGTTCTCGGCGATGTTTCTGCTTCTTCTGCCATTTTTCTCATGGACCTTCTTGGATTACGCCTTATTTTTTCCCTCACACTTTTAACAAGTTTTGGTGTTCTTGAGGTGCGAGGGTGTCCGGATTGAGGTCTGTCTTTGGGTGAGGAAGTGTCCTTAAATCGATTAATTGTTGTTTTGATCAACATTCTATTGATCTTAAGAATTTTCCCCAGTTTAAATATCTTGGGTGGAGTCAGGCCTTTTTCATGCTTCTCTATAATGAACTTTCTTTTCAATTCTATGGACATTGCAAATAGTTAATGGAGTAATTTTCTGAAAAATAGTTAATATGGTTATAGTGCATGGATTTGATACAAATATATTAGTTATATTAGCAACATAATGTATTTTTAAATTGATTTAAAACAGGAATTATGCCCCACCCTGTATTAACAGGATCTTTAGTAGGGCATTGTGTTTTGTTGTATTTCCACATACTTTGACTTAAGTAGATTAATTGGCATTTTATCCCTAAAAACAAATCTATGAACATTTTTTAATCTGAGCATGCTGAATAGTTGCTCTATGATCCCACAAACATAGAAGCCCTATACTAATCTATGTATGTTGCGACTTGCTGTCAATCAAACAATTCTATATTAAACTATGAACATACTATTGGGAAACGTACACTTAGCATGTGTTTTACTACAGATAGTGAAAAATATTGTAAATCTATATGCTAAAAAGAGAACTTTAGTTTCTGATTTAGTATCTTCGTCTCCCTCGCAGCTGTATATACTTATATGTGAAGTGAAGTTAGTAAGTGTTGTTAGAAATGAAATAACATGACAAAATAAATAGTTTCATTTAAATATAAAATTTACTTCAGTTCAGCGAATAAAGGAACAAAGAATAAAGGTTGACAATGTTTTTTGCTGTTATTCCGTTATGTTGAAATAGAGAATCACAAGATATTGTAGCAATCAAAGGTCAGTGACAAGAGTAGGTGACGTTTTCTTTTGGTGATAGAAAATTCTCTCTGTCCACTGATTTCAGGACAGCCTATTTATATGACCTCCCGCTATCTTCTCCATTCTTAGTGTCGTTAAATCTAGCATCCGTATTCTTCAAGTGTTTTTCTCTAAGTGTTGTCAAAAGTCGGTTTTTATTGGCCAAGTCAAATAGAGAAACAGTAGGAACATTTCTTTCACTATATATTGAGTGATTGTGAAAGACCAAGGTCATTATTGAAAGTCTCTGGAGTTGTATATTTCACTTTATACTTTTTATTGGACGAGGTAGGAATGATCACTTTCATACTCTACTCTAAATAACAGTATACTATACATTCACAATTATTTAAAAATTCAATTATAATATTTTGTATTAACATTTAGTATTACTGTATACTGCCAGTAATATGTACCATATATATACACTGTAATTAGTAAAAAAATACACATTTTTTCCGCAAAGTTTTGATTGCACTGTTTTGTTTTCACTTATGTATTTTTTTGAAAATGTTATTTATTCATTATAAAAATCAAATGATACCATTCTATATATGGGTGGGCCCCCTTTATCTCCTGGCAAACAATATTTTTAGACCCAGTCCACCACTGTTTACCACTTATTGTTCAAAGGTCAGTCCATCTTGTGGTAGTGGTGGAGAGAGTGGAGGAGACATTGCCCTACAGTATGATGAGGGAGACACACTGGAACAGCTATTCCACATGGTGGGGCTAGCGCTTGCAGGTAACCAACTCCACTTTGTTAGCAGTGAGTAGGGATCTGTTCTAGGGGTCAACAAAGCCGGAAGTCTCCACTGCTACAAACACTACCACAAACCTATCCTATTAGAGAGTGGACGATACTTTAACAGTTTGCCCTTTTTGATCTAGTGCGTAGTTTAAAGAAAGAGAAAGTAACAGAGTATGTTGTTGTGTATTTGAGACAGAGGGGCAAGTGATAGTTGTTTTGTATGTTGTTGGTTATTTTTCTCACTTTGTTTTTACTTCTGAATTCATTTTTACTCTCTCATTATTTGTTACCTTCTGTTTTTATTCCTTTTCTTGTCTATTTACTATTAAAACTCCATGATTGTGGTTTGTCTGTAATTTAATACATCCAAAACGGTGCATAATGGGAAAATACTTTGAAAGGAAGTTGACCCTGAAATGGGAATACAGATGGAATGAAACAAGTTTTGCGTAAATCGGGCCACGGGTTCCCGAGATATGGGTTTTTTTCCAAGTACCTTCATAAACAAAGAGAGAGGAAGAGATAGTGGTTGTGAGAGAGTAGATTGAAAGAGAGACATAGAGAGAGGGAGAGGAGACAGAGAAGGAGAATGGAAGAGAGCTGGTGGTGGTGTGTATATATATATATATATATATGTGTGAGTGTGTGTGTCTATATATATATGTGTGTGTGTCTATGACCAGTGTATATAGATCAGACACCCACATATATATATATACACACACACATATATATATTTATGTATACACACACACATATATATATGTATATACACACACACATATACATACACACATGTATATATATATGGGCCTTCCAGTTTCATTTCACATTATATACACGTCTGTGTATATTTTAATTATTTAAAATTTATTTTTAAGTGAACATGATTTTAAAAAAAATACTTTGAAGTGAACGTGACTCAACGAGTCACGAGTGATCTAGTATACTACTAAAACTCTGTGGTTGTGTCTTGTCTGTAATTTAATATATCCAAAATTGGCGCAAATACTTTGAGAGGAAGTTGCCCTTGAAATGGGAATTCAAATGGAATAAAACAAGTTTCACGTAAAAAGCAGAAAGATTGATTTATCAACTCGATACTTCTCCTTTGGAACTACCCAAGCAACGAAAAATTCCTAAAAGATACCAAGATGGAAATGTGTTAAAATATCAACACTGCACTGTTTTGGATCATTACAAAGTGCAGTATTTGCAGCTAGTGGACACTGCTATAGCAAATTTGAAAGATTATTTTTTTCACAGGATTTAGCAGATTATGAAAAACTGAGCAATTTCAATGGAAATTTTTGTGCTGAAGTGATCATGCATTATCCAGAACTTGATGAATTTTTTTTTAAGGAACGAAATACTTTTTTATAGAAATCATCATAATGGATCATCTCTCAAGGATCATCGTAAAATATTCGGTGAAATGCAACCAGTAGTCCGTCACATGTTTCTAAATGTTGAGCGATTACTCAGGCTACTTTTAGTGTTTCCAACCAGTTCTTCTGAAGCTGCGATCAACCATGACTCAGCAAAGGTTGACTCATGCCACGTTCATAGTGATGTTTTGAAAAAGATCAGTTGTGAAGAAGTTGCTAAATTATTTATTGACAGCAATGATGCGAGATATGATACATTTGGAAAGTTCTAAAAGACAATAAATTTACTTTATATTTTTTTTATTCAAACGATTCTTACAGCTTTCTTTCATATGTACCACACACCCATACCAGCAATATGAGTTGTGTCTCATTGAATATAAACAACTCTGACTTTTATAATATTTTATGTCCACTGAGGTATTTCTTGGTCATTCTGACTTTATTCACAACGCCAACATATGAGGCTTATCACAAAACTACTGGTTTTTATATGTTTAACACGGTAATGCAGCACCTCGGTTATGTATATAAATGTGTTGGTTATGACCTTGGCTACACATGCATACTTGTTTCAACATGATTAATTAAACCAATCATGAATTATTGATGTTTATGTACAGATGTGTTTATAATGTCTGTTATGTTTGCGATGCAGGAAAAAAATTAAATAATAGAACGCAATCAAATTTTATGTGAAACTCAACAAATCTTCCATTGAAACATGTAATTCTTTAACACAAGATTATGAAGATGCCACTCTATTGGAAAGTAAGGTTTTTAAGAGGTACAAAGCTTTCAAACAGGGCCAGGAAAATGCTGAAGACTGATCTCATTCTGGAAGGTCAATCTCGTCAACAAATGAACACAATGTAGAAGTAGTATGAGGGGTGATAAGGAAAGATTGCTGATTATGTGTTAGGATGATTGCAGAAGAGATGGGCTTGGATAAAAATGCAGTTCACAGAATTTTAACAGACCATTTGCACATGTGAAAATTTTGTGTAAAGGTAGTGCCCAAACACAGCCTTTTCAATTTGAGAATTTCTAGCAAAGAAAAACATTCCCACTCTTCCACATCTTTACAACAGCTCAGATTGAACTCTGTGTCGTTTCTACCTCTTTCCTAAGTTGAAATTGCAGCTGAAGGGTCATCATTTTGGGACTGTTGAAAAAAAATTGTAACTGATGAGCTAAGGACACTCACAGAAAATTACTTCCAGGTTGCTATGATCAACGGAGAAAATGATTTGAAGGAGCTAACTTGTAATTTCATATATGTCTAATACACATTCAAATGAAACATCAGTACCTTTACATTTGGGACAGCTAGTCTGGCATATCAAATTCAATGTAGATGGAAGATGGAAATTTAGCAAGATATAGTGGCTCTAGTATCTTTATAAGGTCACCCTTCTACTACATGTTGAGCCACTATAATGTTTAGACAGTTTTTGTTTTATGCATAAACAAATTTCTTTTATTAATGTCAAATTCTTATTTAGGGTATTTGGTTGACAGTATCAATAGAGCATTAGTCAACATTTTTTGTGGCATATAGTTGAAGCCCGTTACATTCTGAGTTCATATCCTGCCATGGTTAGCTTTGCCTATCATCTTTATGTTGTCAATAAAACAAAGTACCAGTAACACACTGGGGTCGAGTTAATTGGCTTACCCCTAAAATTGTTGTTTTTGTACCTAAATTAGAAAGCATTATTTAGGTCAGTGTTTTCACAATATTAATAGAGTGTCAGACTACATGCCTTGTGGCATATAATAATGGCCCGCTATGTTCTGAGTTCAAATCCCACCAAGGTTATCTTTGCTCTTCATCCTTACGTTGTCAACAAAATAAAGTACCAGTAATGCACTGAGGTTGATTTAATTGATATTCCCCTCACCCATAATTGTTGACCTTGTGCCTCAATCAGAAACCATTAATGTCAAATGATTCTTTACATTGTCCTTTCATTGACTACATGTTCCTTATTTGTAGAAAATATTGTTGTTCATATCAACATTTTTCTTTTATATACAGATAATGGAATTGCATCTGTTATTTTTGAAACTTTTATTAATCACACAAATCACACAAATACACAGCTGTTGTAAGTAATATTATGTTTCTAATATAAAGATTGATTTTATTTTCAAAACAATTACTTATGAGAAAGTCTCATTTGTTGATAGAATTAAGAACCTCATCAGTGATTCTGTTATTTGATCCTAAAGTTAACACTGATCAAACAGATCTAGGATTATTAATTAACAGATATGTTGTTCCAAATATACTCTGCTTTCACTTTGTCCTCCAACATCCAGTAGTTTATTGTATAAGGTGGAATGTGTGAAATATCACACTGCTTCCTCCAACATCCAGTAGTTTATTGTATAAGGTGGAATGTGTGAAATATCACACTGTTTCCTCCAACATCCAGTAGTTTATTGTATAAGGTGGAATGTGTGAAATATCACACTTTTTCCTCCAACATCCAATAGTTTATTGTATAAGGTGGAATGTGTGAAATATCACACTGCTTCCTCCAACATCCAGTAGTTTATTGTATAAGGTGGAATGTGTGAAATATCACACTGTTTCCTCCAACATCCAGTAGTTTATTGTATAAGGTGGCATATGTGAAATATCACACTGTTTCCCCCAGCATCCAGTAGTTTATTGTATAAGGTGGAATGTGTGAAATATCACACTTTTTCCTCCAACATCCAGTAGTTTATTGTATAAGGTGGCATATGTGAAATATCACACTGTTTCCCCCAGCATCCAGTAGTTTATTGTATAAGGTGGAATGTGTGAAATATCACACTGTTTCCCCCAGCATCCAGTAGTTTATTGTATAAGGTGGAGTGTATGAAATATCACACTGTTTCCTCCAACATCCAATAGTTTATTGTATAAGATGGAATGTGTGAAACATCACACTGCTTCCTCCAACATCCTGTAGTTTATTGTATAAAGTGACCATGTCTTGTATTTGTATTTTGGTTTGGTTTCTTCATCTGGATGATCTTTCTAATGCCAAACCCATTACAGTGTGGACTGGGTGCTTTTAATGAGGCACCGGAAAGGTCATCTAACAGGGTGGACTTGGTGCCTTTTCGTCATGTCACCAGCACAACCATCTTACAGGGCAGACTGGATACCTTTTTGGTGTCACCAGCACAACCATCTTACAGGGCAGACTGGATACTTTTTTGGTGTCACCAGCACATCCATGTTACAGGTTGGACTGGGTGCTTTTTTCTTATGTCACCAGGATGATCATCTTATGGTATGCCCAGTTCAGCAGTCGTATGTCCTTTAATATTCGAATGTCTGCTTTCGGGCTGATGTTTCCATTTATTTTGCAAACATTGTTCCCTATTATCAGTAGATGTCATTATTGTTTTTTAGTCTTTCACACCAAGGTGATATTTTTGACATCCATTGTGAAATATTGGCAGGACTTCAACCTGACATTCATACTTTATTCCATTCCATTAGTCCTCAATAACTATATCTGTATTTAGCTTTAAAATATACATAAAACATTTATTTTTCAATCAATTCTGTGTTATCCATAATATTTTAATTTATTTCAAATTGTTCCTCTTCAATTAGAAAAATTAAAGAACATAAACAATTGAATATATATATACATTTTTTTTTTTTTCAGTTCCTAGGAAATTTGTCAGGGTAAATCATAAACGAATTTTCCAATGTCCTGTTGATGATCCAGGGACAATTACATCCTGGAGGTTAAGACATGTGGCAACTAATAGGTTTAATTGGACGCCTATTGTACATGAGTATTTTACTGCTAGTGTGGAGGCCAGTAAACCAAATATTTTACACTTCACCCTTCTTTCCGATATAGACGTACCCATTATATGTTTCACCAATACTTCGGTCATGAATGTTACAGCAGTTCCATTATTTAGTAAGTACTAAATGATAATTATTTATATTTATTTATATTTGTGTTTTCATCTTTCAAATAATATTTCTTTAGAATATTGAAATAAATAATGTTTATATAACACATTTCACATTTTTTCCCTAACAAATATCCTGACAATATAGATAGCTTGAAATTACAGACATTTATACCATAGCTGTCAAAAATCAACACATACACACACACACACATATATATATATATTTCTCCTTCTTCTCCTTCTCCTCCACCTCCACCTCCTTCTGCTTCTTCTTCATTATTGGATGCTCGTGGGGCCAATGTCCTCAAACACTCCTTCCAGCACATCCCCTCAGAAGCAACCATTCCTAACTAATGCAGCTGGATCCCTAAATGAGACCAACCGAATTCATGGGTGGTATCCAACCATCTTGCTCACCAATTCTTCCCTGAGACATTCTAACCATATGCCCATAGTATCAGAGCTGTGATCTCTCAATCTGGAGAAGTAGCAGCTCTACCTTGTGCCTAAAGCAGAAACCAATATCAAACTCATCTTTAGAATATAAATAGGTTAAAGTTTTGATTGTCACCAGGTACATTATTTTTGAATAATTCTGGATTTGAAGAATTCAATGCATAAACTCAATTTTAGATGTAAAAAAAGTAAAACAGCTAAAAATAATGTTTACAGTTGAAGTTAATTGGTTCATCCGAAAACACAGTAGAAACTACTCAATTATTCATTTGTTCTTTGATAAAATCTGTTTTCCCTCTCCCTATTTGTTGTTATGTATTCCTAAGTCATCCTTAATCAAGCAAACCTATAAGGAATACAGTTTAGTTAAGATGACCCTTATCTAATATATTATTTTCATGTCACTAGATTTAAACAATGATCTGAAAATCAGTAAGGTGAGATTTGGCTGCTATTTCTCATAATTTCAGCAACAATGTTGAAAAAAACTAACACTGTTGCCTCAACTTCCTATTGTTAGAAAGTTGCCTTTCTCTTATAAAGCAACAATGATTTTGTAGATCTTATAAAGTATTACAATATATTTTGTATGTCTACACACAGATACAGGATATTACAGTTTGATTATTATCTAACACCACAATTTTATTGTATATTGGTAAAGAGCATAATATTTTTACAAGAAACAGTTATATTAATAAGTTATCAGCCCTCTATATATTGTCATTAAAATCATTTATTAAATCTATTAATGTGACACATTATAAATTGAACTTGAATTTTGTATATGGAATGATTCTTGCTCAGAATCATTCCATTTACTCTTCCCTCCATAAAATCTCTTTTGTGACATGTTTAGCACATTTAGATTTATCTTATATCTGCATATAATTTATTTTTTGTATTATTTATGATGATGGTGATGATGGTGTTGGCAGTGGTGGTGGTGGTTATGATGGTTGTGGTGGTGGTGGTGATGATGTTGGTGGTGGTGGCGATGGTTGTGGTGGTGGGGATGGTTATGGTGGTGATGATGATGATGATGTTGGTGGTGGTGGCAATGGTTGTGGTGGTGGTGATGATGATGTTGGTGGTGGTGGCGATGGTTGTGGCGGTGGTGGTGGTGTTGGCGGCGGCAGCAGTTATGATGGTGGAGTTGGGGTGGGTGGTGCTGGTGGTAGTAGTAGTGATGATGATGATGATGATGATGGGGGGTCGTGGTGGTGGTGGTGCTGCTGCTGGTGATGTAACATAAGAAACAACTAAAAATCTAAGTCAATTCCATATAACACCCCACTCAACACCCCACTCCCCCTAATACTATGCTCATCATCACTATCATCATCATCATCATCAACATTTTACATCTGCTTTCCCTGCTTTCATGGGCTAAAGAGCACAGCCCTGCCTGTCTTCACACAAATGGAATATGAACTATTAGGCTTGTTTCAATTTAGTGTTAACATTTCTCTTAAATTTTGGATTAATTCTTATTTTATCTCGTCTTAATTTGTGTTTTTAGATGAGACTGGGAAGAATCTTTACCCAAGTTCTGAAACACCAAATGCTATAGAAGATAAAAACTTCACATTGAAATGTGTAAGAAAGAAGGGAGATACTACATTTTGGTATACTGGAGATGGATCAATTATTGCTATATATTTGGGATTGATTGAAGACCAAGGCAAATATAACTATTTTGGCAACCGTCAAATAATTAGTTGTCAAAATACTATCTGTACATTGACTATCATTAATATAACTATACAGGAAGTCAATATGAGTATTATTTGCAGATCTGATGTACATGGTAGCATGTACAACATCACAGTATATGGTAAGTTAATTTTAAAAATATATATATGTGGGTGTATATGAATATGTATATATATATCATCATTTAACGTCATTCCTTCCATGCTAGCATGGGTTAGACGGTTTTGTTCGATTTGATGCGGAAATGGTTGGGAGACCTTGCCTCATTCGCATCATCATCAACATGATCATCATTTTACGTCCGCTTTTCCCTGCTTGCAAGGGTGGGACAGGTCTTATTCAGTACAGCATCTGTCCACTTGTCACGGTCCTTCATCATCTCCACCGTGAGCTTCAGTGATCTGAGGTCTGTTCTCACCACCTCCGTCCATGTTTTTCGTGGTCTACCTCTGCCAGGTCTTCCTTCAACTGGCAATTCCTGGCACTTCTTCACCCATCGGTCATCCTCCATGCTCATCACATGTCCATACCACCACAGTCTCCTCTCTCGCACACTACATTCTATCCCTCTCAGACACAGTTTCTCTCTCAACACACTCATGCTGGGTCGTTCACGCACATTTACACTGCACATCCAACGGAGCATGCTTGCCTCATTTCTCTCCATCGTCACATATCCTCCGCAGTCGCTGCCCATGTCTCACTACCATGCAGCATCGGGCTCCTCACACAGGCATCATATAACCGGCCTTTCGTACGCAGGGAGAAACCCTTCTTCGTCAGCTCCCTAAACTTCTTCCAACCCGTCCTTATTCTAGATACTATGGCCTCGGAACACCTACCCCCCTCCCATGCTAATCTTATCGCATATATATATAAATGTCGTATCCCAGCTTGGCTGAAGTATAATAACTGAAACCAGTAAAAGAAACACAAAGAATAAAACCAAATATGTATCATCATTCTCCCCCTCTCCCATCATCATCATTTTATGTCCTCTTTTCTATATTTGTGAAGGCGCATGGCTTAGTGGTTAGAGCAGTAGGCTTGCAATCGAAAGGTTGTGAGTTCAATTCTCGGACCGGGTGATGTGTTGTTTCCTTGAACAAGATACTTTATTTCACGTTGCTCCAGTTTACTCAGCTGAAAATGAGTACCAGCAATAGCTGGAGGTTTAACCCTGCGATGGACTGGCGTCCTGTCCAGGGGGGAGTCTTGTATTCTCAGTCGCTTCACACCATGAAACCGGGATAAGCACCGGCCAAATGAGCCTTCTGGCTTAAGACAGACTTTCTATATTTGCATGTATTTGATAAATCTTTTCTAGAATAACATCCATCCCCTCATTGCAGTCCTTTGCCATCTCCACTCTGAGTTTCAGTAATATTACATCTTTTGTGTACTCAAGATTTACATTGTGCTCACCATATTGAGTCTCTGCCTATTCCATTTCTACATATTGAGCAAGGCTACTTCTTTGATGGGATCAGGGTCCTGTAATCTATTCTAATTACTCATTTCTTTGTTAATCACAAGTTTACTCTAAGCATTTTTTTATTTTAAGTCCAGTTTCCAAAGTCGGAATTTCTTCTCTAGCTCTTCCTCAGATAGCACTGTTCTTTCAAGCCATTCTTTTACATCTAGTTTCTTAAGGACCATTAAAAGACAGATTGTCCTACTCTGTCAAATGCTTTCTCCAGATCAACAAAAGCTGGATATTGAGGCTAACAGTTAGCTAGGAACTTCTCTTGTAGTTGTCTCACTAAAAAGAAGGCATCTATGGTGTTCCTTCCTGTTATAAAACCCAAACTACATCTCATCAAGTTTAACTCTTCCCCTAATCAATTGTACTAAGACTCGTTCTCTCACTTTCATAACTTGGTCCCTTATCTTTATGCCCCTTTAGTTTTTCTACTTTTTAATGCATTCCCTTGTAACAATTAAGGATTATACTAGTTATTAGGTATGACTCCCCAACAAGATTTTAGAATTTCTGAAACTATCTTTGATGGTCCAGTGGGTTTACCATTTTTCAACTCCTTCATTGCTTCTTTAACTTTATATATCAGGTATATATAAGGTTATATACCTGATATATACCTATATATACCTACCAGGTAGCTTCTCTTTTAGTTGTCAGGTATGGATTTTTGTTGCCCCTAGTTTTCCAGTTTTTCCACACCTGTCTCTAGGATTTAACAGCTCTCTCCTCAATGCTGTTCTACCACCAGGTTACCCTCTGTTGGAGTTCCAGCTACATGTTTCATCAGTAGGCAGTAATAGGTTGTCTTGTAGAAACTTCCAATTATCGTCTGTTATATATACCTTACTCCTACTCTTTCTGTCATATGTATCATGTAGGACATTTCAGAACCTATATCTAAAAGAGAGATCCTTTAGGTTCCATACTCTCCTCTTCCAGATTTTCTTGCGTTTCTTGTTCCTTCTTTTGCTTATACTGATATTACTAATATATACATACATACTGCATCTTTTAAAAATTCCATGCTTCTTGAAATTCGCCAACACTACACCTAATATTCCCCCTCCATACACAAGCACACGTGTATATCATGACTCATACACCGTTCAATTTCCTGACATTTGTACATTATTCTATGTACTATACATGCACCTTTGATGAGTTGTAGTGCACCTGAGCACTGTACA
This sequence comes from Eledone cirrhosa, assembly GCA_964016885.1. NCBI lineage: Eukaryota > Metazoa > Mollusca > Cephalopoda > Octopoda > Eledonidae > Eledone > Eledone cirrhosa. The sequence goes on along the minus strand of OZ024752.1, from coordinate 39,286,026 downwards.
CAATAATTTCATTATTATCATTATTATACATATGTATGTGTGTGTGTGTGTGTATAAGGTAGATTATATAAGTTAATGATACAACTGCATAAGGCAGTCAGATATTTAAAGCTCTAATGTAATTTTGTCCACAAGATTGGCAAAAAATAGTTCAGAGTTAAATTCAATTTGTAAATTTCCTATCAGTGTAGTATTACAAAATCACTGAGTATATTATAAATGAAAAAATAATAATCACCAAGGTTCAATACATTATTTAATTGATTAAATATGTTTCATTCAAATATAGAAGGAGGTAGCATTTAATTCCTTTGTAGAGAAATCGTCAGAATCATGCTTCCCGAAATACGCCAAAACTACACCTGATGTACCCCTTCCATACACATGCACACGTGTGTATCATGACTCGTGCACTGTTCATTTTATGATGTTTATGCATTGCCCTATGTACTGTACATGCACTTTTGATGAGTTGTGGTGCACCTGGGCACTGTACACAATATTTCATTATTATTATTGTTGTTGTTATTATATCATGACTCATACACTGTTCATTTTCCTGACATTTGTACATTATTCTATGTACTATACATGCACCTTTGATGAGTTGTAGTGCACCTGAGCACTGTACACAATCATTTCATTATTATTATTATAATATAAAAAAGATATTTATTTACTGACCACATGTTCTCGTGTGTCCATATTTTTATGTAGCTTTTCATAAAATACTATATGCTTAAGATTAAACTTGATTGTAACTTTAAGGGTCATAGTCACTGCAGATAATAATAGATATTAAAAATGTATACACACTTTTATTAGAATGCTGTTGAAGTGTGTATACATTTTTGGGGACTTCTGTATATATTATTGGTCATCATCTTCATTTACCCCATTAGCATTCAAACCAGCCCTATCTAGCCAGAATTCTCTCACCTTTTTCTGTTCATACTGGCCATGGATGACTGTTCATACTTATCTTAAGGTATTGTTCACAAAATAATATCAAAATCACGTAGATTCAATATTATGTGAGGTAAAGCCTTGACCATGAAAATATAATAGTAAATCATCATCATCATCACCGTTTTACGTCCGTTCTTCCACGCTAGCATGGGTTAGACGGTTGTGGGCAGTGTCTGGTCGGCTGACCATGCCTTGCTCATACAGGAACTTATTCTGGCTTGATTTCTACAGCTGGATGCCCTTCCTAACACCAACCTCATTTACAGTGAGTGCTGGGTGCTTTATCGTGGCACCTACATGTCCACTTTACAGTGTGGGCTGGGTGCTTTTTTGCCGTGGCACCTCCACAGTAAATATAGAGTAATATAAATACTAAAGGGTTAACAACTGTTTTACCTGCTAGTAAAGGTTGGATGGGTTGTCACAGACTAAGTCAGTACTTAGCAGCAGACACAGATTGAACTATTGGGTGAGATTATATCTGCTTTACATATGTCCCTGTACTCTACACAGTGTACTGGGTATTTGATCGTGGTACTGGCACTCCCACTTTACAGGATGTGCAGGACACTTTTTATTGGGGTAGTTGTACATATAACATTGGAGACAATTCATTAAGTTTAAGATCAATACTATCCCCAACAGTAATACCACAACTAACAGCCTTGTTAAATAATTGGGTATTCTTCTTATGATATTCATTCAAAATTTATTTAACCTTTATTTAAAATTGTAGATATAGCCATCAAAATAGTGAGTTTACCTTAGAAGGATTTACTACAAACAGCATGGCTGGACACAACATCAACATACATACAGAAACATACATACATGCACGCATGAATATATACATACATACATACATATATATATATATATATATATATATATATATATATATATATGTAGGAGGTGAGTTTTATTGTAGTACAATAAAGCAATGGAGATATCGGATAAGAAGCACTCTACAGTTTGTAGGACTGGAGTATACATAATATATAAGAACAAAAGATGGTTAAAAGAGTTCCATGTATTTTATTATGCGCATTTCAAAAACAAATATCATCATGCAATAATATTTGTGTTTTCATCAGATAAAACAGTAGGACATGATATGAAGGTTAAAAAACACTTATGTTGATTTAAAACTGAACTATCCACAAGTGTTTTTTAACCTTCATATCATGTCCTCCTGTTTTATCTGATGAAAACACAAATATTATTGCATGATGATATTTGTTTTTGAAATGCGCATAATAAAATACATGGAACTCTTTTAACCATCTTTTGTTCTTATATATATATATATATATATATATATATATATATATATATATATATATATAGTAATAATAATAAATTTGAAGACTAAAATCCAAAGAGGGCTCGATAAGGATAAATATATATATATATATATATATATATATATATATATATATATATATATATATATATATACATATGTACATACATACATACAAATATACATACATATGTACATACATACATGCATATATACATACATAGATATGTATGTACGCACATGCATATATACATACGCACATGCATACGTACATACATACACAGATACATAGATACATAGATACATACATATATATTTACATACATATGTACATACATAGATACGTATGTACATACATACATACATAGATACGTATACACATGCATACAAGCATGCATACATACATACATACATACATGCATACATGCATACATACATACATACATACATACATACATACATACATACATGGATTTGCGGACAAAAAGCGCAGCTCCCTAATTCATAGTCTACAAATGGCTGCGATAGCTGGCACCTTCAAAATTTGCAAAACATTCTTGCGATTCAAGGGATGACAATTTCTTTTCTTTTACAACCTTGCCACCAGGAAGGTGGCCGGTCAAAAAAAATATACTCAAAATTAAGAGAAAGAGAAAACATACATACATACGTATGTACATACATACATATGTGCATACATACACACACATACATATACATCTACACACACACATACATACATACACAAGAATACCAACCACCAGAAAAGTCATTTTACTGTAGAAGGGATTTTCATCATTTTCTGCTGTACGCACGTGTGTGTGTGTATGTATGTTTGTGTGTGTGTGTGTGTGTGTGTGTGTGTGTGTGCATATGTGTGTGTGTGTATATTTCTACATACATACATGATGGCTGCAAACTCTGCTAAGAGTATTGCAATCGTATGTCAGTTTGGTGTTTGGTGCACTTTTAGGCAACGGCCAGCCACACGAACCTGGAACATATCCTGAACAAGCAATACCTGAGCTTTGAAGGTTTTTTAAGTGGGGAAAGGCCTTGCACTCGACCAATCCCACTCTCTGAGCATCGAAAACACTACCCGAAAAGGAGAACTGGTCAACATCATCAGATGCTTCTAAAGCCGCAGGTTTTTTTTTCCAGAGTTTCCCTCTCCTAGAAAGGTGTTGTGACAACACCTGGGGGCCTTTCACTCCCAGGTGATAAAAAAAAAAGTACTATTTGGATGGCTATTGACTCTGCTGAGGTCCCTCCGCCCTTTGCCAGGTCTTGCATTTCATCCCGCAGGGTGTCCAAATATCACCCTCCTTACCAAGATTGATGGGGTTGCCAGTTTCGTTGCCGACAACCCAACCATGAGACAGATTGTACTGGGTTACATGTTACCAGTCACACTCAAGAGCAACCTGACAGACATACCTACCTACCTACCTAACTACCATCTACATACCCACCTACATACCTAACGACCTACCTATCTACCTATATGGATATAATTTTGATTGTATTTGATTAGGTATGTACATACATACTGTTCTACCTACCTATATGGATATCATTTTGATTACATCTGTACACACACATGTGTGTATGTGTGTATGTGCTTGAGTGTTTATGTGTGTTTGTGCATGTGTGTGTATGTATGTTTATGCGTGTGTATGTGTGTGTGTGTTTGTGTGTATGTGCATATGTGCGTATGTTTGTGCATGTGTACATTTTCTACATACATACATACATACCTACCTACCTACCTACCTACCTACCTACCTACCTACACTCCTACCTACCTACCTGCAGTCCTGGGTCAAGAAAAGACCGAAAACGATGGGCGCCTGGCACATTGAATGCGCTCAGGCGCTCACAGTCCTCTGGCAAGCAGGCGCAGCAATCAATGGAGACTCCACTTCGACGTTCTATAGAGGGATTGTACGTTACAAGGGCGACGACGTGCTTGGAGAGACTCTGGGTATCGAAGACGATGAGCTCACCAGTCTGTTTGGTAGGACTTTTCGCCCGGGACCTATGGACAACTTCCAGAGGTCCCTGGCCTGGCAGTGCTACCAAGGAGCTCTACCGGTTCGTGACAAGATCTACAGGCACGGACGCCCCAGCAAAGATCCTTCCAAGAGGACGTGTCCAAGATGCGCGCAGGACATTGAAACAGTCCTGCATGCAAGTGTACATTGCCCGGGCATAACCAACCTGTGGAACTATGCAGAACAACTGCTGTTGACTGCCGAGTCCATAGTAAGGATCAAACCGCCAGCCTCTTTCAAAAACGAAAGAGAGGCGGTTTTCCTCTGTACGGTGGCTATATGGTGAAAGAAGTTATATGGTGGACGAGATTGAGAGGACTGAGAACAGATGCCTTTCTCTCCGGACAACAATTGATTCCCTTCTTTAAGTATCACTTTAGAAGGAGAATCAGGGTGGAGAGAGAGGCACTGCACCCCAGTAAATTTACTGAAAGGTGGGTGAATGAAGCGAAAATGGCCCGAGTGATTGGGCCTTCTCTGTTTATAAGCCTGGAGGTTGAGGAAGAGAGCAAAAGGAAGAAAGGAGTGCTTGCACAACACGCTCCTGGAGTTGAGGGTTGTTCTATCGACAGGGTATTAAACAACCCATTTGTGGCGCCTCCCCCCTATTGGGGATTTCGATTGTTGTAATTGTTTTTTTTATATTTTTTATACGACTGTATGTAAAATCCCTGTCATGTCTTTGTATTGTCCCCTTTTCTTGTGCGCCCTTGTGGCTAATAATGAAATATATTTTCCTACACTCCTACATACCTACCTACCTATCTACCTATATGAATATAATTTTGATTACATATATTTCAGTTTTGCCAAAATCGGTGATAATAAGAGCAACTTCTGAAAAGATACCTGTAGAAAATCAGAACAAAACTTATGAATGTCTTGTTAAAGACATCAACCCTAAATTTTTATCTTCTTGGATTATCACATTCGAGAATGGGAGAACAGAACGTCCTACAAAATATATTTCTAACAAATATAGTAAAAAAGGGAAACTGTTTACTTTGACTTCAACATTGACATTAACACTCAGCAAGGAGTTTAAGGAACTACAATGTGAGGTATATATTCCAAATAAAAACGAATTTAATCAAACTTCAAAGAAACTCCAGATGCAGATAAAATGTAAGTTTTCTATTTTTATTTGTATAATGCATAAAGTTTAGGTATATTTATATGTATGTTTCTAAATATTTATTTTTTTGAAATATATGTTTGTCCTTATATATTTATGAATATGTGTTTATGTGAAATATATATGTATGTTTCTAAATATATATTTATATGAAATATATATGTATGTTTCTCAATATATATTTATGTGAAATATATGTTTGTGTGAAATATATATGAATGTTTCTAAATATATATTTATGTGAAATATATATTTGTGTGAAATATATATGTATGTTTCTAAATATATATTTATATGAAATATATATGTATGTTTCTAAATATATATTTATATGAAATATATATGTATGTTTCTAAATATATATTTATGTGAAATATATGTTTGTGTGAAATATATATTTATGTGAAATATATGTTTGTGTGAAATATATATGTATGTTTCTAAATATATATTTATGTGAAATATATATGTTTCTAAATATATATTTATGTAAAATATGTTTGTGAAATATATATGTATGTTTCTACTAAATATATATTTATGAAAAATATATGTTTATGTGAAATATATGAATATTTCTCATTATATATTTAAATGAAATATATGTTTATGTGAAATATATGTTTATGTTTCTAAATATCTCGTTTTTATCTGAAATATATGTTTATGTGAAGTAAATCTTTCTTACTAAATATATATTTACCACATTAGGTTTATTTAGAATATTTATGTGAAATATATATATGTTTACAAATATATATTTGTGTGATATATATGTATGTTTTTAAATACATATTTACCACATGAATATAGGTTTATATATAAATAGCAGAAGTACCCTGCATAACCCAAGTTAAAGAAAATAATGAAATTTCATTCAAAACTTGATATATTTTCTGAATATTTTATGTGAAAAGTGATTCTAATATTACCAACTTTTACATCATCATCATTTTGCAATCTTCCTGCAAACCACTATCAATGTATCTTAAACCCAGCTTCTCACTCAGCTCATCCAAGCTCTGCCTTTCTCTCACATTTACATAGCACATCCAACAAAGCATGGCTGCTTCATTTCTCTCCAGTCTATGCATGTCCTTCACAGTTACAACCCATGTTTCACTACCATGCAGTGTTGCACTTTGCACACAGGCATCTTACATAGAGAGAAACATTTTGTTGTCAACAGTGGGAGTAGCTCTCTAAACTTTTTCCATCCTATTCTTATTCTAGCTATTATGCTCTCCAAGCACCCTCTTCCCCTAGATAGCAGATTAACAATAATAATAAACTTGAAATAGAAAACGTACAAAAGAAAATTATGACCAAATTTCTTTATATACATTGAGTTTTTCCCAATGGAGTATAAATTAAAAGATTTTTTGAACTACTAATACATGAGCATCCAACATACAATTGTTCATGAGAGAAGCAAAGCTCCTCTAATTGCAAACTAGTTACTGATAATGTCTGTCTCTAAGATTTGTTGATGAACATTGCAAAACTTAGTCTAATTGGGATCTGTACTCTTTTAAATTGTATTAATGTTGGATGTAAGTCAAGTCAAATTTTGTTGAATAAAGACTTACTGCATCACATTTCAGTTTTTTTTTTAGAAACAATGAACAAAAGCTAAGGTTTGAGTCAAATTTTCGTTGAATGAGGACACACTGCATTAAGTTTCAGTTAGTTATTGGTTATTGTTTCTAAAAGATAAGGTTTGAGTCAATTTTTCGTTAAATGAGGACTCACTGCATTAACTTTCAGTTAGCTATTGGTTGTTGTTTCTAAAAGATAAGGTTTGAGTCAATTTTTCGTTAAATGAGGACTCACTGCATTAACTTTCAGTTAGCTATTGGTTGTTGTTTCTAAAAGATAAGGTTTGAGTCAATTTTTCATTAAATGAGGACTCACTGCATTAACTTTCAGTTATCTTTCAGAAACAACAACAAAATAATAACAGAAATGAATATGCAAAAAAATATTACAAGTTTCACAAATGCTATTTTGAGTAGTGTTTCCATAAATCAAAATGCATGTCACTCACTTTCTTCGCTTTCTTTATCTGTTTCTTTCTTTCCTCATTCATTCAATGTTAACTTACTTGCTTAATTCCATTTTTTGCTTTTGGAACTATATATGAAAATGTGGCATACATACACACATGGGAAATATATGATGAAGATATATATATATACACGGGCTAAACATGAAGTAGATATAACCACATAGAAGAGATATAAAGAATGTATGACCACACATGCTGTTGCCAATAGAGGAGAGGACGGCTAATATGTTGATTGAACACAGAAAAACATAGTTTTTAGATTGGGGAAGAGCCAGAAGTCTCCGAGTGCACACAGCCCCTTGCTAATCTGACAGTATGATCAGTGGAAACTCATCCTTGGCATTCAATAAAGGGTTAGTGGTGGATAAAAGCAGTGATGTTCTTCAGGAGACTCTAGACATTCTCAAAAATCATTCTTCTGTGGAGGACTTTCAATCCAGAGCCCATGAATAACTTCCAGAAATCCTTGGCCTGTCAGTGCTAATGAGGAGCAATGCCAGTTCTATATAAAATCTACAGGTATGGAAGTGCCATCAGCCAGGCCTTTCTGAAATGCACGCAAGCTGATGAAACCATCCTGCAAGTATTGGTGATTTGTGGTTTAATGCCAAACACCTTCTATTACATGTAGAACGAATCCGGTTATTAGCTGAGTCCATCATCAAGATCACCCTGCTGCCTTCCTTTAACCAGGAAAGACAGGCAGTTTTTATCTGTGTGGTGGCCATGACATTTGAGGTCATGTGGTGGACGCATTTAAAAGGATTGAAGACAAGCACTTTCTTCTTTGGTGAAGCCCTGATTTACTTTTACAGGTTTCCCTTAATGAGGAAAATCAGGGTGGAGAGTGAAGTGCTACTTTTAAACCAGTTTTTTGAAAGGTGGGTGAGAGTGGCGAACATACTCCAAGTGAAAAGACCTGCTCTGAGCTTGCATCTGTAGATTGCACCTGTAGATTGCCCAAATTGTCTGATGCCCTACCGATCCTGCCAATCCATCCCCCTATATAGTAAATAAAAGAATACCAAGTACAGGAGTTGACTGTGTCTTCTCGTTAAAAATTTATGCTCTTACAGATTATTATTTTGAAAAGGTTTGCAGCATATAACTACATTCCGAGTTCAAATGCCACTGAGGTTAACTTTGCTTTTCACCCTTATGGGGTCGATAAAATAAAGTACTAGTAACATACTGGAGTTGATTTAATCAACTTTCAACTCCTCCAAAATTGTTGAACTTTTTCCTAAATCAGAAACCAATATTTTGAAATATTTTGACTCTTAACATCTTTGTAGTGATGGGGTCACCATTATGTAGTGAATAGATGTGTTCTTTGCAGGATAAATGACAACAAGAATGATGCAAGAATTGTGATGTTGACAATGTTTATTTTATAACAATAAAATGCACTTGTTGGTACATTGAATACTGAGTAATAAAATCGTGACAGCAATTATCACTACATTAATTTCTTACTAGCTGCTTCGAGTTAGTGTGAATACATGTATCAAATAAATGATATCGTAAAAGTTGTGTTATATTTTACAGTAGTAGGGAAATGACAGGGAGGCGAAAGAATAGATAAAGTGTAGTAGGAAACAATATAAGGAAACCTACTGTGTGTGTGCGTGTGTATTTATCCTTAGCAAACGTTGTTCCTGTAGTAGTGGTCAATCTGTCGAGCTGGTATGAAATGTAAAAGCATAGTAAGCAAACAGTATTCATGAAGAGATATTCATAGTGTTAGTAGAACGTCCCTCTGTCGTCTGTGTTATCACTATCTCTGCTGGTGCAGTCTGTGGCCGATAAGGTGAGAGCCTGTAAGGCCAGGAGAGAGAGAGTAAAAGGTGTGTAGATGCCTGTAGACCCCAATGGGTATGTAGAAAGTGAATGTGTTACATTGTTATTCTCTCCAGGACTGCTACTTCATAACCTCTGCTGTAGTTCTCCAAGCGATTGTATTTATAACAACACTATAGCTAGAAGGATGTGTATATGGGTTGATTTAGGAGTAACCATGTGTGTTTCATCTGTCAAATGCCTGGGGTTACAGGTCAAGTGGTATATACGTTTATCATTGTTGTCTTTTGACAAGACAATGGTGAGAAGTCCTAACAATAGGTGGTTTTAGAGGCAAGAACTTTTAGATTTGGTTTTGAATCTTCGCCTAGTAAAACATAGAATTCCATTACATCTTGTAATGACTAAACTGAAAATATCTAAAAATAGTTTGTTAATTCAAATGTTTATAGTATTTTTACTTGCTTACAGATCATAAGTATTAAAAACTTTAACTTTTAATGTTTTGTACTTTTCAAAAATGTCTTGCTAATGTAGTTTTATGTAGTAAAAGACATTAAGAGTTTCAAAAAACCCTGAAAAAATTCTCTTGTTTTTTAAAGTGTTTTTATTTAGATACTACTAATAATAATTTATTCTTTTTACTTCTTATCTATTAAAAATCATAGATTCTCCAGTGAAAATGATATTAACTTCTTCTAAAGAAGAATTATGTGTTGGTACTTCAACCAAAGTACAATGCAAATGGGAAGGTGGTGACCCACCAGCAGTGGTGAAGCTGATGTACAATGATATATCAAACACTAGTGAAGAAATGGTTGAACTTATTGTAACTCCTTCCAAACCTCTATATTATCCAACAGTCAAATGCCTTGGAACACATTTAGCTGCAAATGTTTCCCAGAAAAAGAATTTAACTATATATTGTGAGTATAAATCTAGTATCGCTTGAAAATGTTTTTTTTTTGCGGGGAGGTATTGTCTTTTTCTCTCAGCTATAAGAAAATTACGAAATTATTGTAAGATTTTTTCATATGTTGTATATACAACAAATATTTTGTGATACTAAAATAGGTTGGTTAGGAGTTGGGTTTTTTCAGAGTGAGTGAACTTATGGTCAAATTCTGATATAAATATTTGGGAGCTCCTTAAATTTTATTTGAGAATATTTCATAATGACTACATAATTCATACTTTGTGTTCATTTTGAGAAAAGTAAATATAAAGTAACAATGTGCAGAACCTTATTATGTTTTATCATTTATGAATTTACTTTGAAACAAGTATTTTTCACACCTTTTACTATGGAGGAGTTCTGTGGCAGCAAGGTCAAAATAATTGCAAAGGGTTCTATGCGTTTCGCATTATTTGGCATCAAAATCCTGCAGTTCTGTTATAATATCATTATTTTCATAACTTTGCCTTTCATCCTTAAGGGTTGATAAAATAAAGTACCAGTAATACACTGGGTTATTGCTGGCCTTGTGCGAAAAGTAGAAACAATTATTTTCAGTAATCTCTATGAAAACTAATATTTCATGATATATTTCTTCAACTTTACTCTAGTTTCATTTTTGAATATTAGATGCTGAAATGATATAAACTTAGATTCAAAACTACTTTTTATTCCGTCTTCTTTGCTCAGAAAACTTTGTATCTTACTCATTAGATTTTGCCAACAGTTTTACCATCTGAATGGTAACCTGATAAAATTCTGAGATGTAAGGATTTCCTTCAACTCCAATGGGAATTTTCTAATTTATCATAATTTGAAAATTAGTGCTGAATAATTTTTATCCATCTAAATGTGTCTCAGTTTTCATTTAATGCAATTGAAAATACTAATATTTGAGATAAAAGCAAAAAAAACACATCTTTATGAAAGAATCCATGTAAATAATCAAATTTCCTTTATACAGATCCACCTGAAAGCATAGAAATCGACACAACTGGACCATTTCTTGAAGGTAAAGGAGGTATTCTAGAATGTAAGCCAAAAAATGGATATCCAAGTAACTACACTTATAAGTGGGTTCCAAGTAACACCACTGAAAAAAAAATAACATTCAAGGACCTACGTCGAAACCAAAATGATAATCGTTTCACCTGTCATGCCTCTAACATCTGCAATATTAATAATATGTTAGATAAAACACATTGGATTAATGTAGAATGTAAGTTGAAATCATAACATTTCTATTAAATATCTATCAAATAATCT